>JARLTB010000026.1:3387500-3390000 GCA_030141615.1 Unio pictorum
ATTGATCCTACTGTTACTATAGATTTGTTCTATTTTGAGTAAATCAGGAAGCGCCTTTTGCTATTTGTTATTGTAACTACAATAATGTATGCTATCTTTAAACACATGTACTATACCATGTATATATATACATGGTATATATATATAGATATATGCAGTAACTATGTGTATAGTTACTATATCGGTAAACAACATTAATATGCGTACTATATATATATATATATATATATATATATATATATATATATATATATATATATATATAATGTAACGGTTTGTATGCCTTATCATAACCTTCTTCTCATTTCTTGCTATGAGAAGGAACTACCTACTCATAAGTTAAGAATTTTTTTTAATGGTTTAACGCCATTTTTCTGCACAATATAGGCTATACATGGCGGCCAATATTAATGGTGGAAGAAGAACCCAGACAACCCCCGGAAGGAACCACCGACCCACGAGAAGCTACTGGCAAGCTTTCTCACATAACTACATTTGCCGAATCTTAGACTCGAACACACGCAGAGGTGAGATGGCAGTGGTCCGTAACGGACAGCGCTTTAGACCACTCGGCCACTCGGGGCCCCAAGTTAAGAAATGTCAATGTCCATGGAGAGAGAGAGAGAGAGAGAGAGAGAGAGAGAGAGAGAGAGAGAGAGAGAGAGAGAGAGAGAGAGAGAGTTTAGGCTCTATTAAAAAGAAGGTCGTCAGTTATAAAGGTTGCAAATACGGTAACAGCTTGGAGAACCTGGCAATGCGAGAAGTCAAGGGATGCTGTAATAATACAAGTCTCCTTTGAGTTTCAACGAAACGGCTCTTTGAAATACTCAATGTATAAAATGACATTCAAATATCAATCTACATGGACTTGAATTAAAGATATAAGATATATATATATATATATATATATATAAAACTAAGATATTTCATTACTTACCAACATCATATATAAGTATGATTTCTGCCTTTTGGAATATATTACAGGTAATTAAATATCGAATAAATCCACGATAGCTAAAGAATCTAAAATTAAATATCACAGACTAATACTGCAATCATTTAGTAGATATATATTTTACTGAATTTAATCTAGAATGCCAACATATTAAACTCTATCATGTAAAGAATATTTTTGAATGAACTATTAATGGGTATGAAGCTGGTAGCGAACGTCGTATTTTACTATAATCAAGAATATATTTGCAATTGAATATAATAATTACAACAATTAAACGTTCCAATACATTATTTTAAAGAATAGTAAAGAAATAGTAAAAAAATCCAATGTTAGATTAATACCTTAACACTAAATATTCCTGTACTGTATTGAAAATTGTACCCAGACGGTATCTTATCTGTAATGATTCAAGTCTCTTTAGATTTCCGACAAAAACGGCTGGTTCGTTCTAATATCGCTGGGTTTTTTTTATACTCTCTAAGGTCATGGAAAATATGGTCATACACCCAGCTCTTGTTTTTCGCTAGAATCTCAAAGTGAGGCTTCATCGTATTTTACAGACTACCGATGGTGAGTAAATACGTTATTACGTTATTAGTCAGTCAATTAGCTGTATCATCCTTTTTAATCAATTAAGAGGTATCTTAAGTACTTTTTGTCCGTAACCTCCAGTACATACCGAGTGTACGTTTGTCATTCGGTGGATTGCAAGCAAACGAGTCACTGGTATTTGCGTATAAAAATACAAACTGAAGGAACCCCTGACTGGGCTGACTTGAGAATACCTACTGACAGTAATTAAATCGAACAGATCAACGATGGATTCTAACGCATAATCAAATCTATCACACGAATCTAAGATCGCTATCATGATTCCTGAGCCAACATTATCAGCCGCGATATAAATGCACTCTCTAGCTGATGTCGTCGATATCTATTAGTCGTCGTCGATACCAACTAAGTTAGGATAGTCAGACATATTACCTGTTCATCAAGCACCATCCGAACCTCAACGTGGCGATTAACAACTCCGTGCTAGGATACTCCAATGAGAAATTTCGTAAGGAAACTATTTCACAGATAAAACATACAAAATCGAGGATTAGTTTTACCCTCCACCACACGTTGTACTTGATGATAATTCCCGCCCCCCCCCCCCCCCCCCCCGTCTGACCTTGTGTAATGGCTTGCATATTCTCTAAGTCTTGGTTAATTTTTCTCGTCAAGTCGGATATCAAGTCTGGTTCCAGGGCATCTATAATTATGTTAAGGAAGATGCTTTTTGCCAGGATACTTAGCCTTGGAGCTTCTGTTAAAAGTTTCCAGTGAAGCAACGATATCTCCGCCTGTTTCATTAGAGATAAATTTGTGTTTTGCACATTTCATACACTTGCCTGTAAGAGCGCGCTTTTTATTCATTGTTTTTACTGTCGTTAATCCACTGGTGGGTGTCGGGCTCTGCATCGAATACAATATAAATTTATAATATTTATTATATTGGTACAACATGGACGTTACTGAGTTCTCAGAGACACGAAAGCA
>JARLTB010000026.1:3395000-3622500 GCA_030141615.1 Unio pictorum
TTTGGGTAAATCAGGAGGCGCTTTCAAACCGTTGTGCTGTTGCTATTTGTTATTGTAACTACATGTTGTATACTATCTGTAAAGACATGTACTATACCAGGTATATATATATATATATATATATATATATATATATATATATATATATATATATATATATATATATATATATATATGTGTGTGTGTGTGTGCAGTAACTATGTGTAAGATTGAGACCACATATATTAGGCGTTCTTTGTATCATATATCACGAGGTTTGTCAGTCAGTTGATTGTATATCATAAATTACGTAGATAGGTAAGTATGTCTCGAAGCTTTATTAAGATTTATAAAGATATAATTTGTACATGGCAATATGCAATATATAATAGAAAATCTAACAAATTAATTAAACTGTAAAATAGCTACTGTTATAAATGTGGGCTATGATTCATCAAATTAAATGAATCTTCTTATTAAAACGTACTTATATATCCCGATTATTATACAGCAAATTCTCACAAGACCAAAACGCAGTCATATGAAATCCCTTTAAAACAATAACGTTTCTGCTCGCAAACTAACATTCGTTGAATAACAGTAACTTCAGTAACCCCCCTCCCCCTCAAAACCAACTCTTCGTTTTCTTTTGTTCTTGACAACATTCTGTTTTGAGAAGCTTCACTGTATGTGTATACCATATGCAAGAAGCTTGGAGTTTAATTTACATTAACGGCTTAAAAACTAAATCCTACTTTGAAAATACAATCAGTCATCACAAGGTAATGGCTGCAAATGTCGGTGCATTCTTTCCTAACTAAGTATTTATTGCCAATCTGATATTCATTTACAATTACATAATATTCTAACTCTCCGACAAAGAGGAATGATCTCCGACTAATTAATAAAACTATCTCTTTTAAAGTCTCGCCTTTCTCCAACAATACAGAAATGTGACAGAGAAACATTATTTTAATACGTAAAATCCCAGTTTTATGATATTTAGGACAGGTAGTAAAGAGTCTCGAAATTAGAAAAGTTTTTTTTCTTTCTGAATGGTAAAGAGCTAACGACAAATGAAAACTAAGATACATACGAAACATTGTACTTCAGGAGAAGTATTTTCTTCAAACTGATACAAATTTAATCTCCAGCCATGCTCCTAAGGCAGTATGTTGAAAAAATATAAATTTACATAATGTACAAACTAACTATATATAATGCAGTTGTTAGGAAGTAAAAATTATTAATGGACCAACTATGGTACAACCTTGGTATAACTTTATTTTGATTTCCCACACAATTATATACATCCTGATAAGACTGTAATCAATTTACTCAAACATTGTGTGCTTATGTTAAAACCTGTTAGTATTAGAAATGCTTTGAAATGTACAGACTGACTGAACTCGGACATAGAGGTATAATGTAAAACTACATTAGGATTAATGAAAGTTTCGAAGTTATAAGAAGGTAAATTTGTATATATTATTGAGTATATTTCCTCCATTTGCCATAGTCGTTTTAGCAACGGTCTGAACAACTAATCATGTAACGTAAAATACTAAGGTATTCATGACTACAAGGTCTCAACCGTGATTCATCGCTGGTCACGTATTAGAATTCATAGCATTTATATTGACAATGATGTTTTGGCGTTGTTATGAGCTGATGTGCCCAGATCATCCTTTAATGGTCGTCATCTTTGTTTGTTTTGATAACAACAGGCAGTGATCGATAACTAAAGTGTAATTTTAGCACAAGTTGAACCATATAAATAGCATAATGTTGTGTTCTGACGATCAATAGCGCTATACTAATCTGTAATGAGCGCGGTACAGTAATGTATGTTAGTTTGTAGGGTTATGGGTTGGATTGGGTTGACTGCGTGTAGGTACCTTTAAAATCAGTTAAGCTCATTTTGCCTTGTAGTATATTTGTGATATATTTAATACTAAAAAGCTCACTGTTTAATTCCGTCACTTGACGAGTTCGGTATTTTATGTAACTTAACACGTGTGATCAGCGTTTTGAAATTCGTCCGTCTGAAGTATTCTCTTTTTAATTAAATTTTTGTTTCTTTGGGCACACTATAATGCGAAGGCAATCGGAAAAAGGTTATTTATTGTTTATGTTCTCAATAGCTATACATCTGTAGTAAAATATTGTGTGGGAAAAGTTTCCAAAGAAAGTATATTTGATCGTGAAACTAATAGTTTCTAATGAGTTTTATTACGAATGTAACTATCAGAAATTGTATCCATACACCGGAAAACAAATTTTTAAAAATCATTTACAACCCGTAGAAATGTGGAGATAAACAAATGAATGAACGCAACATTTGAATGAGCAAAAAAATTGTTCCTTATTTTTCCATTGCTTTATTATTGTCACAATGAATGACAAGTAACAATCTCTTTCCGTCGGTATTCATATCCGAAAAGCGTATCATACAATAGATGCGAAGCTACGAAAATGCAGAAAGATAAAATCCATTATCTATACAGATGTTTCAAGAATAATTATCAATTTGAACTTGTTAGGACCAGGTTAAAATGATTGCTAAACATCTGTGTATTTTACTTTTCAGATTTGAGCAACTGACTAAAAGTAAAAGAATATGATGCAGAGACAAAACAACATGGACAATACATTGCGGGAAAGTCGATCAGCAATGGCTAAAAATTCTAGCTTTCTAAGAAAGGAAGAAGAAATGAACCATACATACTTATTAGTAATTGTCGCGTGGATCCTGATGATAATATGCGAAATGCAAAGGTCGATTCAATCAGTACTTACAGAACTGAATAATGAAATTTCGAAAGAGAGCTTGAAAAATATAATTTTCCCTATTAAGTTCAAGATTTTGCCATCTAAAGCATCTATTGTCAAACCGAATACATTACAAAATAGTGACGTTAATCTTGGTGTATGGAAATGGACTATTAGAGCAATAGAAAAACAGGCTGGACTCGAGAGCATCTTACATGAGGAATTGTCTAAAAACATTGAATGGTATAATCACTTCCGGCCCAAACCAACAAGGATATTTGCATACCCTACTTCAATAAGAACCTATGTCGAAGATGTCATTAGGACACAACATGCTTCGCAAGGAGATCTTATGAAACATGAATGGGCACGTTACCGGACATATGAATCATTTCCAAAGACATGTAATGTTTCACCAATCAGACTTTCCAGGGCCGGGTTCTACTACACGGGCAACCAGGACGAAACTACTTGTTTCTCGTGCAAGCTCAAGTACAAAAACTGGCAATCCGAGGACACGCCATGGGAAAAGCATCGGCAGATGTCTCCCGACTGTGCCTTTCTAAACGGATCCGACGGCAGAAATGTAGCGATTGAAAGGAATGAGGAAGACAGAGAACAACAACAAGAAAACGTTGTTGAGAGTCTGCACGTAGAGCACGGAGCCAGTGGAGACGCAAATGAATCATTTCCTTCAGCACGTTATCAGTATGCATCTCTAGAGAACCATAGAGAGAGAACAATGAGAAACTCGAGAGAAGCAGATACAAATGAACAACACGAAGGAATATCAAACAATGCTGAGAGTTCAATTGGGCCTAGTTCGCCCCGTATTAGCAAGGACCGTGCAAAACATCCATACTATGCAACATTGTCCAACAGAATGGCATCCTTCACAGGTTGGCTGGGTCTAACAACTCATCAGCCACGTGACATGGCATCTGCAGGGTTCTTTTATGTGGGTGAGTTCAAATTCTCTTCAAATCGGTGCTTTTTTTAGTTTTATATTACCATAATATCTTGTTGACAAAAAGAACATACAAATTAAAGGGTACTAGTTGTATCCCTCATGAATAAAAAATCAAACACTGCCGTCGGGAATAACTATATTGGCATTAACCCATGAATAAGATGTTAAAGAAACACATGTAAATGTTTGAAAAAACGTATTATATTGTGATGTATCTAATTTTTTAATAATGCATGTTCTGTTATCCGAATGAAACATTTCATATTTATAAGAGTATACCGGTATTGTTAATAATTTGTAATGGATAGGTTGTCAATACATTATTATCGTTCTATTGCAAATTAAACAACATACACATATTTTATTTTTTGTTTATATCTTTTCGTTTCTATTTTGCAGGGACCGATGACTGTGTGCGATGTTTCTTTTGTGGAGGTGGGTTGAGAAGTTGGCATAATGGAGACGACCCGTATGCTGAGCATGCGCGATGGTATCCTGATTGTGATTATATTCGGATTTATCGAGGTGATGAATACTTACAGGCATACTCAAGAGACATGAACAGTTCACCAGAAACTAGAGGCGATCAGACAGTTGGAGGTGCTCGAGGTACTTCGCAAAAGGTACGCGACAGATCATCTGGTATAAGTAGCCATTATCCAATCTTCGCTAATAGGTCTTCGTTAATAGTTTTATGAACATGTATGGCTTTTTTCAGCTATGTAGCGTACATTACTTTTGCAAAGTGTACATTGGTTATATATATATATATATATATATATATATATATATATATATATATATATATATATATCACTGTATATGACTGCATAATGTTAAAAAAATCCGGTATTTTAGGAATTGGAGCTAATTTCATTGAGGACAACCGCAGCTCAGAGCATAATATCGATGGGATACAGTATTCAAAAGGTAACACAGGCGATGGAGACATTCACAATGCATCAAGGTAAATGAAACATACAAACATGTTTATGGTTTTAAATCGTCTGTATAATAAATTAGTGATAGAACAAGTGTTAATCAAATAAAAGCACATCTGATCATAAACATCATTGATCGATACTACCTTTTCAACTATTTCCATTGGTGGACTAGCTTTATTGTGTTCATAATGTTACTTGTCAATATAAGATTTTGTCAGGTTTAATGTAAGCATACTAATCACATGCAATTTAAGTAAATCGGAACGCGGACTATGCTAATCATTATTAGTTACAGCAATATTTAAACAGCTGTTGAATTATTTGCTATTCTTTTGCCAGGACACGGAGATTTTACGGTAGAGCAGTTACTGGATATAGTTCTTGATACAGAGGAACTCCAAAGTCACGATAGCGATGCAAACCCATCGGGTAACCAACATGTCAGTGATTCTTTTCAAAGACAAGTTGATGTATCATCATCATCATCATCTATTAATTCTGCCAGTAATAAAACTGAGTCATCCAATGTGGGATTAGAGAGACAAAATTCATCTGATGGAAGTGCAAGTAGTAGTAAGTTTTGATTCTTTTTCTTGGGATAAATATAGTTAGATGACTCATCGTGTTAAAAGTCAATGTTTGTAAGTTTCAGTTATCCTTTGAAATAAACGTGTTGCCTTACTTATGATAGTTACTTAAAACGTATTAGCAGTGGTTGAATGGAGAATTTGACTATGACATTTATTATTGCCCTGACTTAGTATTATGCCACATCACTGCGCAAAATCACCATGCGAAATAATAACGTATTTGAGTAAGCCTGAGTCTACGAAATTGCATCATGAATGGTCTATGATACACGTTCATCAGGCTAGAGAAGTAATCATTCTGCCACTCCCTGCAAACATATTGTTTAATTCGTTTGAAAAATATTATAATTAATGGTCATGCATGTATATGTAATTCTTCATCATCTAACACAAATTTAAGATTTCCATGGAATTATCTCTTTTTAGACTGTTGCTTGAGTATGATGGTACCAAACAACTGAGCAAAGGGAAATTCATTCTTGTGTTTATATAATTAAGTTATTATATTTGTTTTCGATGTTGAACAATAGTTCTGACACATTTTTCAGATGATTTTGAGTCCATATTAGAAGAAAATCGTGAACTAAAGGAGCAGATGACCTGCAAGATTTGTATGGATGCAGAGGCGTGTATAGTGTTCCTCCCATGCAGTCACATCATGACCTGCCCCCAGTGTGCCCCGGCATTTCGCAAGTGCCCCATCTGTAGGGCGTTAGTTCGTGGGACCGTACGAGCATTTAAGTCATAGACGATCCAATATAATAGGAATGACAGATAAAATCGTCAGATGCAAAGGCAAAGAGACAATTATTTAGACCAGTTACTGGTTAATGTAAAATGGTGGTAATGGAATCTACACATTCTTTATATCCACGGGGAATTGTAATTCGATGCATGTATATGCAATACACTGACGTAAAGTGATTGATGCAAGCACCCGTAGATGCCTCTTTGTTTGATGTAAGTACGTTGCCTTCTTTAGTCAGGTCAAAATTTTCATCCAGAAAGTCTTTGTTAAAATATGATATAATCATCATCAAAAAATACAATACAACCCGAGTCTTTAACCTGTTAGTTCTGATCATTAATTAATTAGCCATATTTTTGGCAGGTACCTGATAAACCATGATGTTCACCATAGTGAAAAACGTATTAAGCTCAAATTCTTTTCCTTGAAAATAGTTCTACCCAGAGAATACTATCGATTATATCATACTACGATTATTAAAATGTTCAGAGGGAGCTCACAATGTGGCCGAAAACACGTGCAGGAGAGCAAATCCAGTTGGGAACACTTTTAATAGAGTCTAAATGAAAATTTGTATATGTTGTACAACATACCATTACGCACAAATCTCTACATTTACTAAATATAACGTGCTCGAACTCAAATCTTATCTACCTGCAAGCACAGGAATTAAATATGAATAACTTGAGTATTTCAGTTTAGACGGTCTATGGCTTAAGAGTGCTAGGCAAAACGTCATTCTGTTGCTCATCAGATTATATATATATATATATATATATATATATATATATATATATATATATATATATATATATATATATATATATATATATATATATATATATATATATATATGGCTGTCACATACGTGTATAACTTCAGCCAAGTAGAATGATTAAATCTATTTTGAGATGGTGACTTCATCATCTAGAGCTAACTCGATGCAAACGATTTAGATGATACTAAATCTATCAACTACTTACGAATGAATGCAGTGGTTTTTACATGGTTTGATGCAAGCGTGTGTGTTTGTGTGTGCATGTGGGGGAGGAATAATCAGAGTGATTTCTTTATCACGTGTATACATACAAACCATTGTAAACACGTTTGTGTGATCTTAATGTGTATGATTTTAAATGTAATATTTATATTTTATCTTGTTTATTACGCTTCTCTTTTTAATTTACATCCCAATTATGTAATGTTTTTGCAAATAAATGGTCTATACACTCTGATATATATATAAATATCTATATATATATCTATATCTATATATCTATATCTATATCTATATCTATATATATATATATATATATATATATATATATATATATATATATATATATATATATATATCAGTAGTTTTGTATTTTTTGTTCGTAACTATAAATTGTACTGATTATCTATAGCAAATGTCTGCATACAGGTATAGGTTTTTATATAAACATAGATTTCGTAGGATATACAAATAATGTGGTCAAGTTCCTTATACTAAACATGTTTACAACGTTTACAGTCAATTCCCATTGGATAGGTGGGTCAGGTGTGTTTTAGAAGAATTAAGCTATTTAATGAATTATGTTTGTTTGGTTCTTGTACGATGCGGGATATTTACAAATGTCAATTTGTAGGATAATGGTTTTATTGAAACACGCAAAATTAACTGGAGTGCACGTGTATGCCAGTGTCGGAGCCAAATTATAATTTCTGTATATGCATTGACCGCAAAAAGTAAACAGTGTCACTTTTCAATACCAATAATCGATGAGTGCATTGATAAAATTAAAAATGCAAAATATATCACCATGTTTAATAAACATTCTAACATATGGCATAGATGACTGTGATGCGTATATCGAGGACGTCTTTATATACACTGACACTTGTAGAGTACTTGAAAACTATCCGGAAATACTCTGTTAGACTGAGCGAGGCAAACTTAACAATTCAGTTTTGCTGAGGTAGTGTTAATGTTTTAGAATATATTGTGGGAAATGGTCAAGTTAAACCCGTAGAAGTTAATTTTAAAGCTATCTCGGAATCTCCATTGCTTGTCAGTTAAAAAGAGCTGATGTGACTTGTGGGTATCGCTTGAAATTGTGTTGAAATGTTTCCATAAATTGTTGAGCCCTTATCAATTTGTTGAGTAAGAAAAACTAACTTTTATTTGTTGACAAATATCACTATAAACTGTTATCCTTCAGACATTTTAGCGATATGAGTAGAAACGTTTAAAAGCTACATTACAATATCCTAATCACACACACATCACACACAAATAGCAGTAGGTGTTCGAAAAATTAAGGACCATACTAAACACTGCTCCATTTCATTTTTAGCTCCAGGTTTCAACCAATCATTTAAAATGCATGTTGATGTATGTGATGCAGTGTCCGATGTCGTATTAATTAAACAAAAACCAAAATGGCCTTGACAATTTAATGTGCTATTTCCCTAAAATTAAAATAAGCACCAGAAAGCGTTTGCCACTATCGACTAGTACGTGGCATTAATGTTGGCTTTATAACACGTTGAAGTGTATATTCATTAAGCCCCTTAATCTAATTCAGCGATTACAACCCACTTACTTCATCACCAATATGAAAAATAAAAATTAAAGATTGCCGAGTTCGATTTTAATGTTGGAATAATACAACACTGACCTTAGGCACATCAAGGGAAAATAACATTTAATTCCAAATGCACTTTCACGTGTATAAACGTTTTATATTGCTTTAGTTTTATATATTTTGTATAATTCGTAAGACAACTTCCAGTGTGATGTTATTGTCTTTATCATATGTGAGTTTGGTTGATACTGAAAAATAAAGAGTTTTTGAATATATCTTTCATTTCCTAATGAGTAGTGGTGTTATGCTTAGCTATACTTTTGTCATGTTGTTCATGCCTGTAAATTGTACTGTATCTATAGCTATATCTTGTATACAAGATATGTTTTGTTTTTGGTTAGAGTGTACATAGATTGCATACGATCTATAAATAACATTGGTTAAGTTGGGTTTTATTACGATGCGGAATATTTTCAAACTATCACTTAGCTTATACATGGAGCAGGACATTTATATCATTCATATTTCATCTGTTAGTGCTGTGACGTCAAGTCCTTATGTTGTCCATATATATATATATATATATATATATATATATATATATATATATATATATATATATATATATTATTTGAGAGGAAACACATTTGTTTCGACTCTTCAGTGGAAATGTATGGTGCTCAATTTTTGGACTGTTATATTATATTAGAATTTTTGAGAATTATTGAAATATGTTCTTGACATTGCCCTTTTTACAATGTCACGGTTATAGGAGGACCAGTATATTTCCGGTTCTGAAATAACCATTTCGTTCTTTTGGACGTTAATATAACTTTTTCAGGATTATTTTAGATTCACTTCATAACATTGTAATTTCCTCTCCGATTTTCATTTATAAATGTGTTACATTATTTGTAAGATGTACAAAAAACATGCTTATTTTGGTTATTTCCATTACTTAGTGTATGATCTTAGAGTCGTAACGGATCCAATAGAAAGAAGTGCTAGATCAATTCCATTACGTTACCAGCGTTGTCGACACGAGCCCTGTATCGGATTCATGTCACTCTGTGACACTGCAATTGGAATATGGGCATTCATTCCCAGCTGTATCCTTTGTCTTTGTTTTATTTTCATTAAACAAATGTGTGCGTTTAAAAATCCATTGCATACCGCTGCTTGTTTTACAATCGTTCCTCCTTTGAAAATTAGTCCATATACCTCTGAAAATCTAATATTTCCAGGAGTATATTATTTCCTTTGTTTATTTATATTTGTTACATGGCTATCTACTCTGAATCAGTTATTTTAATTTTTCTATGCTCTTATCAGATATTGGTGCTTGTTTTATTTCTTGGAGCTGAACTTGTGAAACTTGTTACGTCTAGGAGCTTAAACATAAGTAACAAAACCAAACAAAACTAACACATGCATTCAAGTTTTCAAAATATAAATGTATTGCTCTAAAATATAAAACATTAAAACAATTAGAGTGAAATAATTAAAATACCTTGCAGTGTATGACTTCCAAGAATATATTCCTACTAATGATAAATTGTAGCATCAAATAAATTCACAAATCCGGAATCTGTCTAAAGATAATTCGAATGAAGGTGCAAATTTAAGCACAGATCTATATCAAAAGTTATCACTTCAAGTTAATTTCCAGTGATCGTAGAATAAATATCACGAAAGGTTCTGAGTTGTTTCAGATAATTCCCACAAAATTAGTTAAATGTTCATGTACTTGAACAATGTCACATCAACCAATAAGTACTGACTGCTTCAACCGTTCCGGTGGAGTAGTGGTTAGAGCGTCCGCCGCGGAAGCTGGATGTTGTGGGTTCGATCCCCGGCCGAGTCATACCAAAGACTTACAAAAATGGTACTAACAGATGCCTCGCTTGACGCTCAGCTATAAGAGCTAAGTGTTAGGATTGGTCGGCCAGGTTTTGTGATGATGTGGCTGGGTGAGACATCATGCTACATGTCTGCAGCATGATGCCCCAGTGCTAGACATCACTATAAACTGCCTCACTGCAGACATCATAGCGATATGACTGAAAAATTGTTAAAGTTACGTTAAAAATCCTAATCAATCAAACAAAACAAAACAAACTCACTGTTTAAATTAAAGATTGTCCGTTCTGCTAGCAGACGAATAATTTCTTACCTTGCACCACTTCGAATCATAGGAATATCCGGGGATTATGCCCTTGAAAATCAAAATATTGCTTACCCTCCACCACCTGAAAGAACACGTCATTCCAATAAGCATATGATACACCATAAGAAATTTTATCTGATCACATACGCAAGATTTCCTGAAAATAACTATGCGGAACAAGCGGTTGCCTAGTCCACAAATATGACCATCACAATCTATAAATAGAAAATGCATGCCGTCCATTATATGCAGTTGAAAACCATAATGTGTTTAGAATTATACATATTTGTACATTGATTTAAGTTCCCTGTTAGACAATGTAATATTTAGTATGAACATTTATCACTTGTTTTCTTCACTACACCATACATGTATAGAACGTAAATCTTTAGACAGGTATGAATGGATTGATACGATCATTAACTGATCACGTGGCTCATGAATAGTTCGCACATACCCGTTCATAAGACAAACATAACTTTGGTGTTGTAACATATTTCACAATCATGTAGTTTTACAATAGCATCAAATTTAGTAGAATTCAAACCACCATCAGAAAGATATTGCAGTATGACTGTGACTTTCGTCAGTAAAATTGTAGATGTTCGAAATTCTGGAAACCTACGGCTAATTTGTTGGTTGCCAATAACTTATACTTATCAAGTTGAATATTGATTATTGAAGTCAGATGCTGTCTGCTGTCTCCAGTCCATAGATCTCTGTCTGTGTGTCTGTGTGTCTGTGTGTGTGTGTGTGTGTGTGTGAGAGAGAGAGAGAGAGAGAGAGAGAGAGAGAGAGAGAGAGAGAGAGTTAAACCATTTTGCAAGTAAAGCTAAAGGTAGATATTAAGAATTAACTATAGTGTCATTCAATATTGCAAAACTGAACGAAAACCCTAAAGTTTGGAAAAAGAAAATAATATTATAATGATGAAAACTCTTGATTTTAACAACAGACAGAATGAGAGCGAATATAAAAATAAAATGACAGGTATTTGAAACTGAAAGCGACCTTAAAGTGCCTACACATATTCTTTTCGTCGCACTATCCTGTAATACCCATGATATTTGACTCACGCCTATATGCATGACTGTACATGACTGTATGACTGATTGGACACTGCTACACCATTATATTTTACTTTAGAACAAATGTAGGTGGCAGATATCAGATAAATTCATGTAAATGTGTAAATCTGGCTCACAATAACTTGACAACGTTGGGAACGACGTGCCTATTTACCCTGTATTAAAAGTATTTCAACATGTAAATTAGTTTTATATAATATTTGCTGTGTGATGTATTATGGAAAATAGCGTTATTAAAGAATATATCAGACTAATAGTAAATAATAGTACATGACATCGACTTTGTGCTCAGTAAGGACGAGACAGGAAAGTGTCATGGAAATTGAAGTTCCAAACATTATTGTAGATATGCATTGTAAAACGTTTACCAAGCAAGCATGCAATGTTTAAAGGAGAATTAATTAGGCATATTAGGAATCGGAATTTATCTCAGTCAGAACACTCGGATTTGAAATATTTGATATGAATGAGAAGAATACTCGTTGAATTATATATATATATATATATATATATATATATATATATATATATATATATATCTGCTGTCTACATTCCAAAGATGTGTCTTTGTGTGTATGAGAGAGAGAGAGAGAGAGAGAGAGAGAGAGAGAGAGAGAGAGAGAGAGAGAGAGAGAGTTGAACCATTTAGCTGAGCATACAAACTTGAAACAAATGGTAAAACCATGAAGGCGTTTATGGCGAAATAGAACGATACTGATAGAAAACTTATCAACACTAATCGGGATTTACCGACAGGTCACGAATAGCTCCGAAAGTTTTCGTATAGCCTATAAAGATCAGTATTTATACCTAGTTATTAACAACGATTTGGTACTCATTTGTGGAACAACTGAAGAAAGCTCTAAGCAAAGCGTTTCAAATGGTTAAGAATATGACAAGTCAACTTACCTGTAGTTGAGTGTTCGTGACAAGAGAGGCTAATTGCACTCAACCGAGCTAGATCATACCTGCCCGTAAATTAGCACATGACCCAGCTTGTTTATATACAACTAGTTTGTGATATCTTACTATCAGTAACTATTGCGTGTTATGGTATGTAAAAATTAACTGCAATTAATGTAATATACACTTATTTTAATTATTGGAATTATTAAATAAATCTTGCTCTGAAAAAATGTGGGATTGGATATATTTATTTTATATCCAAATGATGTTGTACTTCTTTACAATTTTGTATTAGTCTCATAAACATCAGTCAGACTGGACCCATTACGGCTGTTTTAAAGAAATTTCGCTAGGGGTATGTGGGTGCTCGAGCGCAATAATAAGATAAAAATAGTGAGGTGCAAAATACTCACAAAGATCTATTCACAAAAGGTTTCAAAGTCGCGCATATATATATATATATATATATATATATATATATATATATATATATATATATATATATATATATATATATATATATATTCGTGGATTGTACTAGATTATATCCCGATACCTTTCACGAAGCTTATGAAATATTTTTTTTAACAAATAATTCGTCTCAATTGTTTCCATTACTTGTCACACAATTTAACACTTTTCCCATGCATTTTGCTACTATTTTTCTCTCTTATATATTCCTTTACTGCTGTATGATGTTTTTACTCCGGTTAAGGTTGTTGTTGTTGTTATTATTATTATTATTATTCTTATTATTATTATTATTATTATTATTATTATTATTATTATTATTGTTATTATTATTATAGATAAGTTGGCAACAAAATACCATTTCCGAGGACATTTAGCAAAGGTACGGTATGGCAAGAGCCGAGGGATATACAGGATCTTTGCCTAGTCGGATACCCACATCTTTACAATGCTATGTAGAAGATGTTATGATGTCATTAGAAATTGAAGACAAAGGCAAGCTCATGAAAAATGAGTGGGGGAGGTATATAAGCTTTGGAGCATTCCCGCGAACGTCCCCTGTCCACTCAATTAAATTATCGAAATCCGGGTTTTATTATACAGGCCAGGGTGACGAAACTGTTTGTTTCTCGTGTGGATTTAGGAACAAGAATTGGAAAATAGGAGATTCCCCATCTGAGATTCACACGAGATTATCGCCGAATTGTAAATTTGCAAATGGTAATGAAGATGGTAATATTCCAATATTAAATAAAAACACTTATCTTAATGGTTCCTGCATAGATAGATATCAAATTTCTGATCTAAATATAGTACAATTCCCTCCAAGCGAGAGCAGTAGAATGAATCAAAAACAATTTGGACCATCATGTTCCAATAAGAACGACCACCTAATGACAGGATGCCATGCTGATGCGCAGCCGTCGCCTGTGAATGCAAAAGACATATTCGAGGAAACAACGAAAAGTACCAACTGCCTTGCAGAAGGACAGAACACGAGAAGTAAAACACTAGATAAAATCCAGAATGTTGTTGACAGAGATTCAGGATTCTTTACAACTACAAATACAACTTTGACAGCTGAACCTGGAAATATTGAACTGCAAGTATCAAAATTTGAGCTTGCTAAGAAACAAGTTATAAACAAAGATAGCGATAATCTTGGAATATATCTTGAAAATCCAAAGCATCCACATTACTCTACCCTGACATCCCGTCTCGAATCTTTTAGAGGATGGCCATCACTATCAACACAGAAACCATCTGATTTGGCAGCTGCTGGGTTATACTATGTTGGTAAGCCATATTTACTGTGTTTTCTAAGTAGATGTAGATGTCAAAACTATATTGATAAAAATATGCTTTATTTTACGTACAAAACTATACGATCATGCATTGGATACAGCGCAATCTGATTTATAGAGGGTTTCCTGAATGTCGATAAAAATAATTTTATTTGAAAATATAGTTACGATTCATTACTAGAACAAGAGCGAAATATATTTATAACATATAAAATGACCCAATATTAAATTGCAGCTTTCTTCGGTAATGCCGTAGGATGTATTTCATAAATCACATATAATAGAATAATATACTAGAATAATTGCTCTTGACTTTCCTGATCATTGTGATTATTATCATTCATCTATGACCAACCTACTCATGCAAAGTCTTTCTTTTAAGGCATAGAAGATTGTGTTCGATGTTTCTTCTGTGGGGGTGGATTGAGAAGCTGGGAAGAGGGAGATGACCCTTGGGAAGAGCATGCACGGTGGTACCCAGACTGTAGTTTTCTTAAAACGTGCAAAGGAGACCTTGTTTTGCGTCAGCTCGTGGGAGTAAATATGAGATCTGAGGAGACATTGAAAAGTGATCGACATAACAGCGGCACAATAGAAATAAAATTTGAAGAGACGTTGAAAAGTGAACGGCATGACGACGGTACATTGGAAATGAGATCTGGAGATGAAATACGCAATATCTCATATAAATCTAAAGTCGAGGAGGTTGCCAGTGCAAATGCTATGAATTCGCCTGCAGTGCAAAGCGTAATATTTATGGGTTACAGTCTTGAGATGGTCAAACAAGCCATGCAGATACTTGAATCCAGAGAAGGTAACTTCATTTATCACGTTGATGTTTAAATATATCTGGAGACAAGTAAGGTCACTGAAAAACTATGAAAAACATCAGACCTCATTTTAAAGCATGGTAACGAAATGTACAACCTAATATATTAATCTACATTCAAGATGTAATAAATTGTAGCATAACCAAAAATGTAAGGATTCCGCCAAAATTCCATTTCGTAAAATTGGGTAATCAGAGTTAAAAACGAATATTTTCTACGATCCAGTCCAAACAAAAACTAAAAGTCTTACTGACCACACATTTATTCAAGATTCGAAATTATCCAGGTTGATGCAGTTCTGGATACATCGTTTCTAATGCAAATTGTATATAATCATCTTTCTAATAACTTTAAATAAGATAATTGTTTTGTTCCATTTAAGGGCATTCCACATTTTCAGCGAATGATTTGCTGGAGGTAATATTTGAAACAGAAGAATCCAAATCAACAACACAACAGAGAAGAGAACTATATCCTACCAATGATATTAAACAAACTCTCGAAGAAATCAGCGGAAAAGAGGACAATATGAATGCAAGCAACGAACAGAAGAACAACCATTTTCCACCTCAATAAAACGCCCATTCTACAATTGAAGAAAATAATAATTATTCCTCAAAAGACAAATTATCATTTAAGGAAATGGAATCTCTGTTGGAGCAAAACCAAGATCTCAAAGACCAGAAGACGTGCAAAATTTGCATGGAACGAGATGCATGTATTGTGTTCTTACCGTGCGGTCACATGATGACATGTCCCCCAATGTGCCCCTGCCCTCAGAAAATGCCCTATATGTAGACAGTTGATAAAGGGTACTGTAAGGGCGTATGTTTCGTAAATAGTGCAATTCCTAGCATTTATATGTGTAACTTGGTTTTTTTTAAGTAAACACAGTATGTTCTTATACGTACATTTGGCTGGCATTTATGAAACTTGCTATATCTACAGGCTTTAGTTGTCAAAGTAAAAGTTTAAGTCAAAGAAGTATAAATTAACAAAGTTTTCTTGGCTGTGAAAAATATTCATTTTTATATGAAGAAAAGAAAAATAATAACATCAGACCTTCACCTTTTTAAAACTAGTTTATGAATTTATATGATGTTGTCTTTTTCTCCCCCGTGTTCTTCCTCTCCTAGTATACACCAGCCAATTAATATACGTGAATGCAATAATTTACATTAGTTGTATGTTCTGCAATTTAGAATTATTAATTATATACTGACATACATATTTCATTTTTGAGAAAACGTATATTTTATTTTTAATGAAAATATGCATTTATAATGTTTATAATGGACTCGTTACATATTCTTTACATCGATCTTTACTGTGTCGTTATAATAACCGTTACGTGCAATATAACATGTTATTGTGATAACTAGTATTATATTTTGTATTTATTTTGTCCGTAAAATTATTCGGATGTGTTAATGACTGGTGTGATATTTTTCATTATAATTATTTAAACGATCTCCATATAGTTTCAGACTTGTTCAAGTTTTGTTGTTGTTGTTGTTGTTATTATTATTATTATTATTAATATTATTATTATTACTTTGCATCTACTATGGATTGATGTAAAACTTGAAAATAGACTGACATGCAGATTTTATTCCAGTAAGTTAATCAAAAATACTTTGTTCTATGCGAATGTTTAAAATTAAAGATGTGAAATACTATTATGCACAGCTGGCCGCTGCAAACTGGACAAAGTTGTCTAATTTACTTAATTTAATATTTTACTCTATTTGTAAACATTTATATCACGAGATCTCATTCAGAATGAGACTTTGTAGATATCCATAACGTGAGAAGTTTAATACAACACTCTGTTTCAAACTGGTTGCAAAATCCTATCTGACTTTGATATCAGACTACATGACATCCTATTGGACTTGGAACTGAGGAATTGTTCCAAAGGTACGCGGTAAAGGTAAAGATGACCCTAACGTTTTGTGATGCTGACTTAGACACGATTTAGTTTTAGAGCTATATTATATCTTTAAAGACACTTGATACATCTTTTAAAGGTAGACATTTGTAATTGATATTGAAGCAGGTAAAAAAAAATATAATTATCGTTTACTCTAAATTCGACTAAATTTTATATTACGTTTTGCATAAATACTAAGTAACATGTTTAAAGCTTACATTATTCTATTTTTATGAATTG
The DNA here is from genome assembly GCA_030141615.1 of Unio pictorum. Lineage (NCBI taxonomy): Eukaryota > Metazoa > Mollusca > Bivalvia > Unionida > Unionidae > Unio > Unio pictorum. The sequence continues at coordinate 3,412,513 of JARLTB010000026.1, forward strand.
TGCTGCGTTTATTAGCGTATATACAACGTTCAGGTTATTATCGTATTTATTCGAAATTAATCTATTCTTTGATATGTGTTGTTTTTAATATTTCACATATGTTTGCAATAAATTTTACTATAACATCCTATGGTTTCCCTCTCTATACGAAAATGGTACTTTTGTAGCTAAGCTGGTTTTCTTCATGAACTGACAATTATATTTACAAAATATAAATGCCAAATATATAAGCATCGGCCTTTAATTACATTATTCAATAATCAACTACTTGAAAACATATTTTATTTAAACAGGTACGAGTGACTTTTTCGAACTCAGCAAACAACCTTTCGGATATTTGAGTTTAATAAAAAATGCAATGCATGGTATACATTCGTTCTTGGCTTAATTTAAAGGAAACAACGATCTCATTTTTAATGGCCATTATATAGACCTATTAATATCCTTACCTTACACAAATTGATAAAATACAATATACTGCAGATGAATATGGGACATTATGTTTTCATATGATTAATTAACTTTGCACGAAATAATCCAAAAAGCAAGCAAGCAAACAACAACTGTTAACACCAAACTGAAACGTAAAATACACTTTGGAATACATGTACATCAATTTCAACATGGCATAATAGTTTTTTTTGGCTAAATGTTTTAAACGTCACGACCAGACTCCAACATTATTCTTTTTATGTCAGATTTGTATTACATGCTTAATAATACTTATACTCGCACATTTGATCAAACTTTTGAAAACCAGTTTACCGTTTAGGGTTATTTTGATGCGCGTGCATTACCCACTATATTGTGTCGCTTTCAAAACTGTTCCATTGTTTCAATTTATTTTCAAAATTCTCGTTAATGCAGGTAAAAGGGAATCAATGCTGGCTTCCCTTTGTCGGCCGACATTGTAAAAGAAAACAAAAACGAAATCGACACACTTAAAAGAATACGCTACATATAATCAGTTCGTAGATGTCGTTTCCTTTATTAAATTTCCCAGAAGGAACAGATGATAACAATGCAAGTTTTCGATAATTTATTTTATTTATCAAATAAGTGTTTACTTATCTATTTCATTTTACCGTGTATGATGTGGGTGAGGATAGGGTGGGGTCGGTGCGCAAATTCAGCACAAATGTTTTCCTTTCTTATTTGTAAGTAACAATGGAGCAAATGTGATTTGCGATATTGACTAGTAATACGCATTCAGTTTAAGCGTGCATAAGCTAGGACATCGAATTGGAAAATAAAAACAAACAAGAATAAAATTAACCGGTAAGAGCTTCATATTGCAGCAACTAAACATTCAGAAAATCCTCACCATAATTCTCTCTCTCTCTCTCTCTCTCTCTCTCTCTCTCTCTCTCTCTCTCTCACACACACACACACACACACACACACACACACGTGTAATCGAGTGTATTATTAGGTAGCAATGTTGCAACCTGAAACCTAATATTAAATATATTTGTTATAATATATCATGTACGCTACCCTTAGAAAAATCTATACGTATTCTGTATACTTAAATTGAGGTTTGTGGAAACTAGGTATTTAGGATATAGAAAGAACCCTTTTGCCCCATCAGCCACCTGCGCACGCACAAACAGAACCAGCCCCTCCAACCCTCAGATGACTAGAGTGGTCCTCGTAGAATTGACGGACGAACATCAACAATAATATTACATTTTTGTCCAACATAGGTGGCCAGTGATCTTTAAAGTAAAGTTTTAAAATAAAAATATATTTAACGTAGAAAAGGATAGATTTTATTAGTATTATTATTGTATATGTGTCAATGTTTAATTATTTCATAACTTTTTCTGATTTCGTGCTATGAGAAGGAATTACTCATACGTTAAAAAATGTCGTTACCCATAGGGGAGAGAGAGAGAGAGAGAGAGAGAGAGAGAGAGAGAGAGAGAGAGAGAGAGAGAGAGAGAGAGAGAGAAGAGCCGATGCTCTTTAAAAGAGGTTTCACTCATAACGGTATAGATACGGCTACATCTCGGTGAATTCGGAAATGCGGAGGTACAGCGATGCTTTAACGATACAAGCCTCTTTGAGTTCCTACGAAACGGACTTATTTTAGCCTTTCCTTTTGGCCTTTCTGCTTGAAAAGTTTCGTTTCTACTTAAAGATTTCCGCAACTCTTCCGTAACTGCCATACAATAATCAGCAAAGTCCATTTTTCAGCTAAACTATTGTTAATAGACATGATTCAAGGTAATATAATTTCATTTATTAGTTGTTATGTCGTCCTATGTTTGGCTAGTCTTGAAATACTGATCTGATAGTAAGGATTTTGTTAGGACCAGCTTATTTTGTTACGGTCATATTATGCCATACGCCTTTACAAAGATTAATGATAAGTCTAGATGCATGGTGAGCAATGTAGTGAAATTTACACACACTTTCTTTTCACATAGGATTACTACTTTCGTTGCTAAGATACATCTTCAAACGTGTAGCAAAGAAAGAAAAAAAGTCAGAATGAAAAAAAGAAAGAAAGGAATATTATTATGGCTTTGCAAAAGCATTTTGTGAAAGTTTCAAAACAAATATTCTATATTGCATGAATTACCATGATGCAATTACAGGTCACTATTCTTCTGGTACAAACTGTGTTCGCGTTTTTCGCAACTCACGATATTTCTTCTCTGTCAATAAAGTCGTAATGTTTGGAACAATCTGGTTTTCTATTATTAAAGTTGCAAAATTAAATGAGATAAATATCAATATCAGCTTTAACTATGATACTCAGTTATAACTCACGTAAATTCATTTATATTTTAGAAAAATCTTGGTTGGTGTTCAACATCATCTATCAGAAAGACTTGGACTTTAATAAAGTAAATAATAATACAGTTAAAGTTAAAATTAACAAAGTGCGTTTTTGCCGTAATTGACCACAAAAAACCCCGATAATATTTTCGAAAATAGTTTCTAGACAACTTAAAGTTCCTTCCTAAATTGAAAAACAAAATATTGTCAAACTCAGTTCTGTCCTTACCGTGTCACGTAGCAATTAAATTCAGGATAAGTACAGAAACTCTCTTGACAGTATTTGATGTTCTTCTCTTTTGTTCCACGCAGTTCCAGATTCCCGATGGTATTATGTAGCTACTCTCCAAACAATTAGAAAACTCCGTCTCCCCTAATCTTTTGTAACTCCCTTCCAACTAGTCAAGAAACCCACTCCCACTCTTCATGAACTGTCATCCAACTGGTCAACCAGTAGCCAAGGTAATATCCTTTTCTTCTATATTTTCAGATTGAGCTGCCAAAAATTGGTCTCTATACACCAGTGAGAAACATTTCTCGCATCCATTTGATGCGCTAATCAAAATTATGATCATACAATGCCGTACACTACAAAATATATAACGATATGTTTATATGCATCATGTAGAGAAATCCACAGATTTAATCCTCTTTTAGAATGTATGTCGATATTTTTTAATGACCGGCTGTGTGATGTAGACATCGTATAATTTAAATCCATTTTTCATGCCTGTTTTTAATACGGCTTTTTTAGTAATTACATGTAGTAAAATGAATGCTTCTTATCTTGCGTAGTAATTACATGTAGCACAACGAATGCTTCTTATCTTGCGTAGTAATTACATGTAGTACAATGAATGCTTCTTATCTTGCGTTCTATTTCGATATATTATACTGCATTATTTGCGTTTACTAGATTTGATACAGCGGTAAGCTGGTACTGTTGATACAGCGGTAAACTGTACAGCTTCTACATTTTACAGTCGATTGTCATTTGTAGATTCCACACACTTTCACCTTTTGTGTTTCCATTTAACTACCTATAATATGAGACCGTTTCACTGCGTGCATATGATAAATCGAACGGTATAGATGACTCAATACAAATTTGAATGAGTCATACTCACAACGGGAATTTTGGGGTGTGCCATACTTCCAAATTTAGAAGTACAGTAATAAGCTTATTGCTGATATTTATAGCTATATAGCGTTCGTATGTATATTTTGAGCAGTGACGAACAAGGACAATATACATGTCACATATACATACACACGAATTGGTTCACAATACCTCTTTACTGCTTTGAAAGCAAGGGGGAAAAAAACATGAATTACACAGAACAACTTCAAAACTCCGCTTCCTTGATTTTCTTTATTTCAAATGAGGACAATTGTTAACTTCAGTCTGTACTATGTAGTCGTACCTACCAGGTTATATTATCATTGTGCGTGTGACCTGTTGAAAGATCATGATGTGTAACGAAATGTTATCTATAAATCCACGTTTTGAAGTTTATTAAAGACTGGAATCGTTATCACTGCATGAAATTAGCGTTTACAAAAAGTGGTCGTCAAAAGTGCTTTCAGATAGTAACAAAACACGATTGTGAGGATCAAAAATATCACCGATTTCTCAAGTAATCATACTGCATCTCCTCACCGATTAAATATTAAAAATAAAAATCATTTAATAAATAAAACATTTGTTAGCCTTCATATATTAAGAAATCACCAGCAATAAAAGCTTTCTTTGACGGTTGTTCAATATCCATGCACTGATGTATTGATGCTGAGTCAGTCAATAAATATTTTAGTAAAGGTTATGTAATTTGCGATCGCTAAGGTACCTTTTATTGTACATTAAAATATTTGGGGGCAATAGGTTGACTATAGAAATAAAACAGCATAGAAGCCAAATGCACTTTGCAACTTTATAACACTTTCTTTTTAATTTATTCCGTACTACCTCCCGTTCTTGTTTCCTTTTTCTTTCTTTCTTGTTGTTCACTGCCCATAAGGCCTTGATGTCTTAATCATGTTGATTTATCGCTAGAAGGTTAAAATATCAGCACGTCATCGGAGAGTAATCATATCATTCAAAGGCCACACTGCAGACATCATATCTCATTTTCTTTCCAAAACATCATATATTTCAAATAATCTTTTCAAGACTTATAAAGGATGCAGTACTTTGGTAATAAATTTAGTAGTCCTACCAAGACAAAATTGTCCTTTAATCTTTGGATAATTCTTCTTCTTCTCTTCTATCATATAAGTTTGTAATATAATGATAATACCAAAAGAAATTATATCGGAAATTAAGAAACATGAACATATTGAATTATAAGCAGGTTGCCGCGCGCACGCACATGTGTCTGGGTGTTTGCGGTGTGAGGCTTAGATGTTAGAGAATTTCAATAATTGTAATTTGTTCCCAAATGAGAATCGAAGCCTGGTCAGCGATCCATGTGGCCTTTTCCATATCAACACTCGTACCTCAATTAAGCGTACATCCCTCAAAAGTATGGAAGTTAGTCAGAGATATGAGCATTCATGCGCATCACACATAATTTTTTGGCGACCCAGTAATAATTATAACGCCACTCGTTATATCTCAGCGGTTCCTTAAAATTAGTTTAAGACTGTGATAAGGTGACCGCCCACTACTACTATCCACCAGCATAAAATTGGAACAAAAATGACATTTTCAAAGCTTATTTCTTTCGGTTTAATGAAAAGTTCTTCAGTACATCTCTTCTAATACGGCTTTTGAATCCACGCTTTTTATAGTCTTCAAACGAATCACAAAAAGCCGAAATTTATTGCATGCATCTTTGTGAAAAGTAAAGTTATTGTCTTGATTAGCATTCATTTATAACATTCATTTATTGTAAAGGGAATAAGTATTTTACAATCATTTAATTTTGATTATGAGACACTTTGTCGTTTTTGATTCAATGTACTACTGTATATTTCGACTGCCGTTCCAGAGCACTGTGATTTTAAAATTGTCTTGTATGTCAGTGTGGTGTATATTGTTGTAATTTTCAATCATTAAATTAAAATAATATAAATCTTCCTTTATATCTGTCTGTTTTTACCCCCTCTCTCTCCCTTTCTTAATGATCGATGCGAGTAGGATAAATCTTCTCTATAGATCGTTTTGATTGAAAAGTATATTTCCACATTCATGAAAACGTGTATTTTGTTTGGACGGATCCTTTCATTTTTAGAGCTTCTAAAGATTAGGCGCTATACAAAGTCCTCATTATTATTATTATTATTATTATTATTATTATTATTATTATTATTATTATTATTATTATTGAATCCGTTTCAAAGTGAAAGGTTAAATAGCATTCAATTCTTATAATTTATAAGGATACTGAAATAATTTGGGAAAAAATAAATGACCCAAATGAATTGCAGGTAATGAGTTTCGTAACTAATTTTAATGCTGACGCAACGGTTCTCTAACTTGATATATATATATATTTATCACAATGTAATAGAAGGGCAATTTACACAGACCCAATTCAAATATGGACTCATATTGAGACCAAAACTTGCTATATTATAAATGCAGTAACCCTTTTAGTAAATAACATTTATATTTATTCCTATGCATACAGATAAGAATAAATGCATTTTGAAAAAACACACAAGATCACAAAATTGTTCTCTTCGTACTGTAATATAGAGAGAATTTTACGGAATTTAACGAATGTTAAACCTTAATGATATGAAAATGAGACATAACGTAATATAAACAATGGCATGAAAGTGAGACGTAACATAATCGAAACGATGCCATGAAAGTGAGACTTAACGTACTAGAAACATTGATATGAAAGTGAGAAGTAATATAATAAAAACAACGGCATGCAAGTGAAACGTAACGTAATAGAAACAATAACATGAAAGTAGAAACAATGATGACATGAAAGTGATACGTAACGTAATATAAATAATAACCTAAAAGTGAAACCGTTTCAATAAGATGTGATAGAAACAATGTTATTTACATCCAATAAAAATTCAAGAGATGTGTTAATCAATAAATTTGTCACAAATAATAATGAGATTTGTATTATTGATTTTATAACACACTCTTTTGAGGCAAATCGTTTGAATAACATTATTTTATAGTGGGTCATTAAGTGGATGGAAATACATGCTGAGTCGATATTTTGAACCTTCCAGAACTTTCGACGTTAAGTCACGATGTAATTACTTAATGTACGGTAAGTCACTACTATACATAGACCGACTGATATGATTGGACATGTCACATCTTTTGATGACGCTATAAATAGAACGGGTCAAATATTAGGACATCAGTTTAATAACTTCAAAACTTGAAAGCCAAGATTAGCTGCGACATCAAGGGATGTACGAAAGTTATATCGCAATGACAGTACCGAATCATTAACAAAAGATATCATACAGTTAAAGTGCATTAACAATGGATAGCAATATCGTACCTTACTCCCGAAAGTAAGGAAAAATTATAATGGGGTTTCCGAGAATTATAATATGATTTCGTATTCAGATATGATATTCTTCAAGCTTTAAATCTTGCTAGTATTAGTAAATGCTGTCATTTAACGAGCAGACTAATTATTGTTTTAAAACAAAGGAATCTACCTAGAATTTAAAAACAAATTCAAATCGATTTATTTAAAACGTACGTTATAAGTACTCAGTATGTTTACTTGGGGTGGGTTTGTTATACAGTCAATGACAGTTATTGACAATTGTGATTAACATTCTTACTACGTTTCTAGAAACGTACACAGCCGAGGATCAAAAACTGCATGAAACATCTGAGTTATTTGGAGCATTACATATAAATTAATCTTTATTATGAATGTTACAATAAGAAATTTCAATAAGCGAACCGTGTTTGAGCAGATAGCACGGCTGGTTTTAAAACAAATTTACATTCAGTTCGCATAAATATAGAAATACAATAATAAATACAACTTTGATGTTGCGGAAGCAAACTTAATTTATATTTCTTTTTATTTTATCTACCTGTAAAATAAACTCTTTAAAATATACTAGAGTTTTGAAGCTTTACTGTAAAGAAGACAAAATCCACAACTCAATGAAACGACAGTTGAGGAAATTGTGAAAGTAAATTATTTAGAACTATACTGAAACAAATATTGCTAATGGGATAATTTTGTCTTTCAACTTTAAGATATTAGCAACTGAAAGAACTATTTTGGAGTTTATCAACGCAGTCATGGTTTGTAACAACGAAGTAACGATTCGTAAAGTCACAAAGAAAAAGAACAGGAATGCAAAGAATAACAACTGAGGAGGGCACCTTGTCGAAATGTGTTTCTACTAAGGCTATCTATTCCAGAGTGCGAAGAAAAGAAACTGAAACTCGCTATGGAAACATGTTAGTAATTATTGCATGGATGCTAATGATTATACGCGAAGTAGAAATATCGATTCAGTCAGTATTGACAGAATTAGAACACGAGAGTTGGGGAAAACGTTTGAAAAACAAAACGTGCCAAAGAGATTACAACAGTTTGCAGTTAAAAGCATGTGTTGTCGACACGAATATTTCAAAAAGTACTCTTAAATTCGATGCTGGATGGAACGGGACTCATTTTACATTTGAATTACCATGGGTGGTCAAAAGTATTTCATATGCACGTGAGACAATGGCTCGAATTGTGTACGGACATGATCACATTAGGCCAAATCCAACAAAAATATGCGTGCATTCAGCTGCAATACAAACTTATGTTGAAGATGTTATAAGGACACCGAAAGCTTCCCAAGAAGATCTTATGAATCATGAGTGGGCGCGTTACCAGACATATGGCTCATTTCCAAGGATATCAAAAGTTTAACCGATGAGGCTATCATCTATAGCTGCTTTCTACTACACTGGCATTGAGGACGAAACAACGTGCTTCTCGTGCAGGCGTAGATACAGAAACTGGTAACCCGAGGATCGTCCAAGGGAAATCCATCAGCAGATGTCTCCTGATTGCACCTTTCTTAATGGATCTGAAAGCAGAAATGTAGCCATTGAAAGGGATGATAACAATACGGATAGACAGCAACAAAATGGAAGGTGTGACAGTAGAAACAATAGCGAAAGTCTGCAGGTAGAGAACGTAGCCATTGGAAGTCCGAAGGAATCTTTCTTTGTAACAAATAATCCCTATGGATCGCTTATGAACCATACGGAGAAACCGATCACATACACGGGAAAAGCGAATACAAATGGACTCGACGGCGGAATCTCATGCAATGATGCCAGTTCACTTGGATCTAGTGAAAGAAGAAGTCAATCCGATATCAGCAAGGACCGTGCAAAACATCCCTACTATGTCATTTTGTCCAAAAGATTGGCGTCCTTCACTCGTTGGCCAAGTGGCATATATCTTCAACCACGTGATCTGGCATCTACCGGATTCTATTATGTGGGTCAGTTCGAACTCTCATTTAATGTCCCATATTTTGATTTTCCTACCAATGCAATGAATCCAGGGTTTCACGTTTGATACATAATGACAAACGATTATTTTCAATGACAAAGGTATTAATGACCAAATATCAGGCATATAAGCATATTTTGCTACTCACGCTTTGTGATGTGGTCGAATTAGTTTCAATAAATTGAAATACATCTTATCCAGGATTATATTTTGAGCCTATAGTCATGAAATTATTTATAATAACCTTTTGACGTAAAAAAAGACGCCTTCGCGTGTACTTTTCAAAATCACTTTCTCAAAATTGGCAGGGACAGGAGACTGTGTGAGATATTATTGTGGAGGCGGGTTAAGGAGCTCACAAAATAGAGACGACCCTTGTGTTGAGCATGCGCGATGGTATCCTAACTGTGAATATATCCGGATATGTCGAGGAGATAAATTTGCTAGACTACACTCAGAAGACACCAACCTTTCGCCAGAAGCTAAATGTCGACCAAACGTCAACAACTGGGAACGCTTTGTGTACATCACAAGAGGTATGTAACAGGTCTACTCGTCCTCTCTTCGTTGGGAGATAATACAGTTAATGCTATTACTCTGTTTCCAATGTTGCCATACTTTAGTTATGCATCACACAATTGTCAAAGTCACTTAATTTCGGTTATATACGAGTTCAAATGCTACATTACCTTTATAGAATTCGGAACTAAATGAACTGAGAACAACAGCAGCTCAGACCATTCTATCGATGGGACACAGCCTTGAAACGGAGACAAAAGCGATAGAAACAATTCGGGTGCAGCGCGGTAAAGAAAAAGAACATATGTTCACACACACACACTCATACACACACACACACACACACACACACACACACACACACACAAACACACATATATATATCGAGGCAACAATGTTATGGGAACATATCTTTGTTTCATCAAAAATTTTGAACATTTGCTTAATAATGTTTTTAAAATAAACACCCTTGTCGTTTCAATTAGTGTACACGATACGATGACTATTTTTCCGTTTTACATACTACTCTGACGTTGGTACCTAAATAATGCACGAATATTAAGAAAACTGCGTTTATGATACACTTTGTCCTTCTGAAGCATTGTGGACATTCTAGTTGCTCGGAGTGTTGTATTATCCTGAATATAAAAAAGTCATTGAAAATACGTCATTTATAGGATCTCAGAACCTTTGACATAATATATATAAAACACATTGAAATAATTACCATTTCTATTCACTGCAGAAAGTTCCTAGTTTAAAACATTTATGAACTGGTCTAATAAATTTCATACGTAATTAAAACATTTATGAACTGGTTTAATAAATTTCATACGTAATTAAAACATTTATTAACTGGTTTAATAAATTTCATACGTAATTAAAACATTTATTAACTGGTTTAATAAATTTCATACGTAATTAAAACATTTATTAACTGGTTTAATAAATTTCATACGTAATTAAAACATTTATTAACTGGTTTAATAAATTTCATACGTAATTAAAACATTTTAAATTCATTTATACAACCTAATAATCGTTGCTGATAATGTAGACTTAATTCTTTTCAAACTAACTCGTATAATTGATAAAGAAAATAAGATTTAATTTTCCTGCCAGATATTGCTGTACAACGTTGGGGATATTAAACAAGTAACAATACGCAATATGTGTAAATTTAGCCCTGTTGCATCGGACACATTTTTCAGATAACGTTGAGTCCATATTAGAAGAAAATCGTGAACTAAAGGAACAGATGACCTGCAAAATTTGTATGGATACCGAGGCGTGCATAGTGTTCCTTCCATGCAGTCACATGATGACCTGCCCCCAGTGTGCCCCGGCATTTCGCAAGTGCCCTGTCTGTAGGGCATTAGTTCGTGGGACCGTACAATTCAAGCCTGTTGTCATATATAAATATTCAATGTACAATTCAAGCCTGTTGTCATATAAATATTAAATGTACAATTCAAGCCTGATGGCATATAAATATTCAATGTACAATTCTAGCCTGTTGTCATATAAATATTAAATGTACAATTCAAGCCTGATATCATATAAATATTCAATATACAATTCAACCAGTTCTGAGTGTTGTCCTCCAACGTGGCAAACAAACGAGAGGAGTAGAAAAAAATAATATAACATTATGTTATTTAGGCTTTAAGGCAAATCTACATGAAAATAATTATATAAAGTAAAATTTACCCGTGTACAAAACATATATATATATATATATATATATATATATATATATATATATATATATATATATATATATATATATATATATATATATATATATATATTTATATATGTAATTGGTTCCAATCCACTGTTTTGTAACTTGTACACGATAAATTTCTCATATTATTAAGACAGTCATATTTTGGAGGCTTAAACTGTAATATATAATAATATTTTCTTTATCCTTTGTTATATGACTGAATCTATATTGTAATTAATGTTTGTTCATTCTTGTAAATTGTATTATCATTTATAAACAAGACGGTATTAGCTACTTTTTCGTTCAGGATGTAAATTTTATCTTAAAGATGTTGGGTTATAAAAATTGGTGATTACAGGTTAAACATGTTGATACGGTTGGCATAAGTTCTCATCGGATTGTGTGCTCATGTGGGTTCTTGTACGACATGGGGTATTGTTAACTGTCACGTAGTGAGTAGGATTAAAATTGCATTTTAGAGATGTATAGGTGTATATAAGTAGGCCGATCAGGACAATTAATTAATTACTGTTTCCTATATTCATGTTTAAACATCAGTCTGCATATGTGTTTAAAATTGTGTTTAGATATAATTTCAGACGAAATATTATTATTATTATTATTATTATTATTATTATTATTATTATTATTTGGAATTATGAAGTGCTCATTGGATCTAAATTACTCTGGGAATATTGGGATATAATTCGTAGGAGTTATTGTAATACGTGAAGACGGTTGGCTCTTTAGAACATTAGAGAACCTGGAATTTATGCATAACACTCGGTTCGTTCATTTGTATAGAACTTTGTAGGATAGGTTGGGAATTAATTCATAATACCGTACATTCCACTTAAATTATCATTTATAAGTTCGATAATTAAATTAGATGTTACGTTTAACATAATATGTTGCTTTCCTTCTGTTCCTTTTTTTTATAACTATAGATTCGTAACAGAAATCCCACTGCAAATATTTAAGGTATCTGTGAATGTGATACATATCTAATGGAGACTCCATTAGGCATAAGTCTCATATCTGTCGTACTCAAATGCTTATTGCTCTAATGCATCTGGAATACTTAACACGTGGCCTCTCATAATAGCTAGGGTTGCAACATGACTGCCTCAGATGCAGAGGTGCATTGCAAAAAATTTAATAGCTACTGTGTTTGTCTGTTGAAAGCACTGACAACACCGTTCTTGGCAGATCTGGTCTTATCTTTTGAACAGTCTTATTGTAGACTGACATGAATGCATGAATGTTCAAAAGAGGAACAAATTTCATATTGTATCCAAATTCACGCATATTATCTTTTGTATAATTACTGGAATGTTCATTTAAACTTTTTTAATGGCGTTGTCATTTTAACTTATACCTGGATGTTTTTGTGTTCGTTGAACATGAATCTTTCAGCATGTATACATATAGGTGGGTGTTATATAATTTATTTAATACCACAATGTCGTCGGAAACATGGAGGACGGAACCATTAAGACCCGAGATGTATCATTAATTTTAAAACAATAAGTTATACATCTGACAAATATTACCTGCTAAAGCATTGTACATGTAAAAAAGAAAACCTGACTAGGATATTGTTTTTGTGAATATCAATAAAGTAATATATTATATAATTTGAAAACAAAACAAAGTTAAAACATTACAGAAAGAGAGAACAATGCGCGAATGGTCACGTCTTTCTTAAGGTTCCACTCCACAGCATCGTAATTATCATTAACGTTCTTTCAATATACTTTGTTCCAATCTGTACCGTACAATCAATGCATATTGATATTTCAGTGACAGGTAAATGTGATAAATTATTTGATAGAGTGTCATTTGGGCATTGCATAATGGGCATATAATCAGAACAAATACACTACTTATTTGTTTAATGCTTTTCAAATATCATACAGTGGCCTCCATAATAACTAGTAGAAAGTGGACAAAATGATTGCATTGGTCAGAGATTGTGCCAAAAAGAAGCTGACAAATGTTTTACTATTTTCCAGTAGATAGCACCTATAATATAGGTGTATTGCATGTGATATAGATAGATAGATAGATAGATAGCAGCAGAGAGGGTGAACAGACCACGTTTTCAAGCAAAAATAAGGCTTCCCACAAATCTCATTTTAACCGAAAAAAAAAAGTCTCCATTTTTGTAAAACGGAGATTTTACGATTTTGCTCACAACGATGTGGTCATCCACCCTCTCTGCTGCTAAGGGTTAACAAAAAATAAGAAATGATTTTAACCGAATATTTGATCCAGTCCGATACGATATCGAGTCCGAGGATCATGTAAATTTATTGTTATAAATCCATGCGGGGTTGACTGAGCGTTACTAAAGAAATTTTTAAATTGATTGAAGTCCATATCGGAACACCATGTCTGCCAAATATTTCGTAGCGTATGTGTATCAACGCCGTTAAACACAGCAAGAATATTACAGTTATCTCTAATCACTTTTGGAATCTGTGTGTAGCGTTGAGTGACATATATCACGTCAGTGTTTTTATGCCTGCCTCTGGAAAAGATCCTAGCAGGATTTTTTTGTTTATCCAACATTATATCGTCGTATACGACTAAATTGTTAATATCTCCATCAATATCATCAATGCTCGGTGCTTCATCGATATCGGTTATAAAATCAATGGCGTTCTCGCCCTTAATTTCTGAAGCATTCTCGTTAAAATCCTTTAACACTTCATAACATCGTTGATCATCTACGCTAGGGGCAATTAAATACAACTTATCCCACTTCATCCATCTCATTATTAAATTGAGCAACAATTGCGTTTTACCGGATCCAGATGGCCCGATTATAATCATCCGGATAGAGTTTGGTAGCGCTGCATGATGCTTAATTGGTTCTCTTGTTTTAGTCGCCGAAAAATCAATTATATCCATATTTCTATACATAAATTATGGATCTATATTGTGTGAAGTGTAAAACGCGTACTGGCACAGATGATGTGACGACGGTTACAACTAAAAATAACCGATCAGCGCTTTCTGGTAAATGCGTGCAATGTGGTACAAAGAAATTTAGATTTGTGTCTATGAAATCTGATTTTAAAAAAAACGAGGAGGTGATATCGCAGCCAAATTGGCAAAGCTCCCTGGAACCCCATGGGCAAAGTACCCCGGAGAAAAGCACCTCCCAGGATATAGCTACTGTGGACCGGGAACCAGACTTGATATCAGACTCAATAATCAAAATCAACCCAACCCCGGTGAAGAACCAATAAACGCCATTGATAAGGCCTGTCACCTTCATGATGTTGCATATAAAAGCAGCAATCTGCAAAACAGGCATCTCGCGGATGTGAAATTAATTCATGCGTTAAATGCTATTCCTGATAAATCTTTTAAAGAAAAGTTGGCTTCGTGGTTGGTAAAATCAGCTATGAAAGGCAAATTGATGATGGGTGCTGGTAATTAATAATATGGAATCAATTTATTATTCCCCAAGAGGATACTGGAGGGGTAAATCAGCAGTCCATAAACTCGCTAGCGCTGCAAAAGTGAAAAAAACTACAGCGGCGGATTGGTTATCCAAACAGGCACTATGGCAAATTTATCTACCACCGCCTAAACAAATTCAATTCTCGCATTTTGATGTGACTGCTCCTAATGAAGTTCATCAGGCTGATATATTATTTTTGCCACATGATCGTGGTTACAAATATGCGTTAACCGTAGTTGATATTGCAAGTCGATACAAAGAAGCAGAACCGTTAAAAACAAAATCAGCCACTGAAGTTGCTTCTGCATTTGAAAGGATTTATCGACGAGGTCCTCTGCACTGGCCAAATCTATTGCAGGTTGATCCTGGAAAGGAATTTCAGGGTGCGGTTCTATCTACAATGAAAAATCATAATGTCACCATACGACGAGGGCATACTGCGCTACATCGCGATCAGGCCATTGTCGAACGATTTAATCGGACGATTGCTGAGCGGTTATTTGGATATCAATACGCAAAAGAATTCATTCAAGAAAAGCGATCCCGTGAATGGGTCAAAAGGTTACCAGCTGTGATTACCGCACTGAATAATGAGATCACTAGAACAATCAACATGAAACCTAGGAACGCTATTAAAAAGAAGTCTATACCCGTACAACCACAAAAAGATTTCCCTAGAAACGCTAGCGTTTCCCAACCAATTCTTGGTAGTAATGTCATTGTGAGGTATTTATACGAACCAGGAGAGCTTGAGGGTGGCAGAAAAAGGGCTACTGATCCTATTTGGAGTGTTACTGCACACAAGATATCTAGTATAACACGATCAACTGGTAGACCAGCAATCTATAAACTGGATTCAACTGCTCCTCAGCGAGGATTTACTCGATAACAACTACAGGTAATTCCCGAGGATACTCAATTACTACCGCGGGGTCTTAATTAGCACCCGATGCCAGAGGCATTGTGCTTGCACCCCGGCGTCTGTTGCACTCAAGACAAGTCAACATCACATTGTTTCTGACATGACCGAGACTGTTATTTTTTCTGTCTACGGTAAATTGGCGAGGATCTTTATCCGAATACTGCCAACGCATTATACAATTGCAACTCGCGCAGTGATTATTCTGTTGTTGCTTCAGCGTAGTTATTAATTCAGCATCAATGTCAAATTTTCTATTATTTTTTTTATCCTGTTGTTTATAACCAGAGAGTTTTTTTCTGATTATATCCTTGACGTTGTCGGCGTTGATTGTGGTGTCATCATCGCCACAAATGATTTCCTCATCGCCACTGGCTTCGCCAACGACAACTCTTCGAAGCTGATTTATTCTTCGTACTCTGGATACTGCGAGATAGACTAAATTCGACCATTCGATGCGATTATCTACCATCCAAACAATTGTATCTGATATAGTTAATCCCTGTGAAGAATGTATCGTCGCTGCGTATCCTAGCGTCCATGGGGATTTATTAGCACGCAATGCATTTTCGACGACGCTGATATCAACCAGCACAATATCATTTAACACGAGAATCTGCTTTTCACTCTTCCCTGGAATATCAACTTCAATATTCTGCTTTCGTGTATCCGAAGGCCTATAACACAACGGTACTGGAAGTGTTGCAAATTTTTCTTTATGCGTTTCAAATAACTTCATCTGAAGTGTGTCTCTGACTATTTTTCTACTTGCTACTATCAAATCATTTGGTCTCCACGTTTCCCAGAAATCATTCATGGGAGTTTCTGAAATTATTTCACGCGCTATTTCGCATTGGATTTTATCCGGTTGTAATCTAATCAGTGCTTTGAACTCGCGTAATTGTTCATCAAGTGATCTATGGTCGGTATTAATTTCTTCATAATAGTCTACAGAACCCTTTAGCCATTCATGTGGAGATCCACCGACAAATGGTGGTGGTTGGCCGTGATCACCGCACATGACGACTTTTGTGTTTTTGTTTAACAACCACTCGAGAAATGTTTGTAATACTCTCAACGATACCGTGCATATTTCATCCCAAATTATGATTTCAGGAATGAATTTATCACCCATTCGATCAGGGGTCCATTCATCGCCTTTCCATCGAAAGAAACTATGATAAGTACAGGCATTTACCCCTCGCTGTATCATCTCTCTGGCGAGTCTGTGAGTCGGTGTTAACACAATCATGTTTGTGAAATCCGTAGGATTTTTCCGACGATATAATTCAATTGCACGAGTTGTCTTTCCTGACCCACCACAACCGTTTAAATAAACTGTCTTGTATCTACATATTGGATCAGATACCGGTGGTGCATTAGAAAATTCTGATTGAATCTTATCACACTTTAAGTACTTTTCATCCATGGTAACATCTGCCGATTCACAATACTCGTGTAGCGTCTCCTTTTTAAATCTCCAACACCCCCACGCTTCCTCCTGGGATGTGAATTTAGCTACATCTGATTTGTATTTATTGTGTATATACATCGAATCAGTAGCTACTCTAACCGCGGTATTAGGAAATCTATTTATCATCGAAAATAAATTGATAGAAGCATAAGCTAGCATAGAACTTCTCAAATGTGTGTACTGGGAATTATATCCATCACAGTAGGTAACAACCGTACCCAATTTCTCACCATTGGATAGAAAAGCATCCTTACGAGATACAAGTTTTCCCTGTTTCGTTAAATCCGTTACAAGAAAATCGTATTCAGCGACGTCTATGATCAACCGCGAGGAAAATTTTGCATTGTCGTATCTTCCACCCTGGGTAAATTTACCGATTATTCTTCGTCCAAAATCCTTTGCTTGTTCTTTTTTAATTTCAAATAACTTCTTAGACCAATTCATGATTTGTTCTTCATTGAAATCAGGGAATTGTTTTCGCAATTCGCTAATTATACGATCTAGATCGGGTTGTGGTAGCCAAACTTCTTTCTGAGCTCGATAGCATATAATAGCTTCGGAAACAATCAACGATATCAGCATGCCACAATCAATCATATATCGTAGTAACACTATTGGCATCCAGGCCTTTTCAGATATATGTCTACCAAGCCAAACATAACTACACGGATGTAACCCTGTAGCGAGTTCAAATGATATCACACGAGCGAATCCGGTTAAATCAAAATCAGGTAATGGCCCATTAATCGCAACACGAGTCATTTCATGCGTGGGGTGTCCAAATCGTTTAAAATAGTTACTACATTCCCCATACCCGAGAAAACTTCCGGGATAACACGCGGCTATATCAATTGAAATCATACCATCACGTGAGTATTTCGTATTCCACAGTCCTCCATGACCAAATTCGATGCAACTCAATTTAACGTCCTCGAGAAAATCACTTCGTGTTGGACGCCAGGAGTTTTTTTCTCTTGCGAAGTGAGCTACCACTGATGGAATAGTAAAACTATCCGTCAATAGTTTTTCATGGGAACTCTCTGGTGAAAAATCACTAGCGATTTTTCTCATTCTGTTATCTAATTCTTCAACGCGATATAATTCACCATTTGGTCTTACAAATTGATCAAATCCTGATTCGGAACCAGCACTACTAAGTAACCACACTGACACAGGATCATCTTTACACAACGCATGAATAGCATCAAATAATTTCTCTTCATAGAAAACATCCCCGGAAAATTCCCCGGAAAATTCCGGGGGGATATATCTCACGGTTCTATCTCGTGGAAATATTGTTACTGCAGGTGTCCACGCGTGTTCGTTATGATCAATAATTTGTATTGGAGCCCCTCGCGATTGATATTTCGGTTCGTATAATACTTCTCCGGTTATTGTTGTTACTGATATTGGGAATTTTAATGATGCTTCTAATTTAGCTATATCAGAAATCTTTGCACCGTGCTGTTTCACTGTCAGTTCCCATTCGGTTATTTTCCTACGTCGCAGATCAGTTAGTTTATTTCCTCGGGATGCATTTGTGAAGTGTTCCATTACCCGTGTTGCTACACAATTGAGCCTTGACGAAGTCAACGGTGAATATTTCATAGGAGCTAGTTTTGCAATATCGGGTTTATCATTTAACGGATATATCCCATAAACGATTGCTGTTACAGGATAAGATCTCTCGTAGTATGGTTTGTCAATTCCAGTTAGAATTCCTGGTTTGGAATCTCTACTTACAATGACAGTTTTTTTATCCTTGAGGATTGGTTCAAATTTATCCCTAATAATCCATTTGCCTTCGACTTCGATAATGAATTTTATTCTGAAAAAATACTTCTGATGGGAATTGCTTTGTTTGGGAATTGCTTTGCTTGAAATCCTTTGGATTTCCACCTTTGGATTTCCACCTTTGGATTTTACGCCAAGGTGTGAAATTATCTCAGCTGCTCTTTTATCGTTCATAGTAGCATCGATGATGGGTACATTGACATCTTCATCAATAATTCGAAATGTCGACCAACAGTATGCTGCACCGTCTCGGTAGAATTCATTAAAACACTCCCTGATTTTACCGAGTATAGTTCTATCACCGATTAGACGTTTTGGTGTATCAGAGACTCTATCAAGATTGAATTTAGTATTTTTCCAGGGCTTAATTTTCGATAATCTTTGGAACTCCCTATCAAGATTGAATTTAGTATTTTTCCAGGGCTTAATTTTCGATAATCTCTTGAACTCTGCCATGTTATAATCAATGAATTTAGTATTTCTCCAAGGCTTAATTTTGGATAATCTCTTGAACTCTGCCATGTTATAATCAATGAATTTAGTATTTCTCCAAGGCTTAATTTTGGATAATCTGTTGAATTCCTCCATGTTATAATTAAAACAAGTATTTAAATAGAAAAATATAGTATAATGAATCACTGCAAGTGGCTAATGATTGGATCAACAACCCCGTGTAACAAATCATGCAGAAACGAATTCTGTGGGTATCATATGCAAAGCGTTAGGCGAGGAAGTTTTGGCCCTCTTCCATGCCTCCAATGTGGGGTGGGCGTTAGAGGAAAATCGCAGTTGTGTCTTGCTTGTGGGGGTAAACGATACAGGGAACTAAAACGCTACTATGACAAACGAATCATTGACCCTAACGTCCTTGATAAAATCAAGGACAAAATCATCAAAACCCCTCAAGACTACATTGATAGACTTATAATTAAAGCAAATAATAAATTAGACAAGTAATATTATTATATAAATGAGCCAAGATTTCAGACCTCATCCAGTGCTCGTTAATTACGAAGCCTCCAGTGATGGTGTTGTCAGGCACCGCAGACTAAAAAACCCGGTTGGATATCTAAATAATATGGGGTATTTGTTGTTTAGTGCTAGAAATAAAACATATCTCTGTCACAGAATTATTTTTGAATGTCATAATGGATTAATCGAAGACGGATTTGTGATTGATCACATAAATGGCGTGAAGACTGATAATTGTCTTGTGAATCTTCAAGCCGTCTCACAAAGTCGGAATGCAAAATTAGGTGGAACTGGCAAACATGCAAAACCCCCTAGGAGAGTTAAATCGTTTGATTTAGAAAATAATGAAGAGAGAAGCTTTCAATCGATAAATGAAGCCAGTAGATACTTTGACATTTGTAGGGCTTCAATACGATTTGTTTCAGAAAATATAATTAAAACTGCTCTGTCTAAAAAAAATGGTCATAAAATAAAATTCGTATACACCTAAACGATTCAAGGTTGCACGATGTGGTCATCACCCTCTCTGCTGCTGCTGCAAATGTTTCATTTGTGGGTTAATAATTCTTTTACGAGTTCAACCGAAAATTTGATCGAGTCCGATACGATATTGTGTCCAGACCTTGTCCCAGACCTTGTCCCAGACCTTGTCCCAGACCTTGTCCCAGACCTTGTCCCAGACCTTGTCCCAGACCTTGTCTGGGGGGATGAAAATCCTTTGTTGAAAATCGAAGATTTTTAGGATTGAAAGTCTTTACGACTTTACAAACAGACTAATCGCTAACACCTCTTCTTGTAAATCAATCAGATTATTTGACTGGTCGGTGAGTTTGAAATTAATTCTCGTTAACGAATTATTATGGCATCGCATGTAGACAGGATTAATTGGGTTCTCAATAATTAGGAATCCAGGAGGAGCTGTTGGTGCAAACGAATAAAGAATATATCCTTGCTGAGCTTGATTTGATCGTTCGAGATTAATTTGATAGCTTCCTTCAATTGCATCACATACTAAATTGAGCGCAATCACCGTTGAAATATTCACGTTGAACGGAGCGATATGCCTACCACCGCCATCTGGGTCATTATTATATTTGAGGAGGACAGATGGATCTTGTTTTTGTAGCGCCTTGATATCGGTTTTAACAATTCTTGCTAGTTCATCAGCTTTGTACCCGGGAAACTTGAAATTACGTAGATTGTCCTCTGTGATATTGTAATCGGTTAGGAATCGTTGTTTATTGTCGCTGTTGTCATTAATTATTGTTTGAATAATTAGTTCATAGATATATTCCATGTCCGATATAAGTTGATTTATTATTTCAACATGTTTTTGCGATTTTGTTTTCCGTAGTTTTTCTAGTTGTGTTTCATATAATTGTTTAATTTCATTAAAATAACCACGGACGTCAGTTAGCGTAAATGAAATAGTAACAGATGAGTCGGTTGTTCTTTTAATGATAAAATCCCATTGCAATGTGTCTTTGTTGGTAAATATAAATCTATCGGCGATTCTTCCTTTTCTTATATCAGATAAATTATCTCGATAACTGGGATTGATTTCATGATATGATTGTACGTCCGTGGTTAAGTCGGTGGCGGATTTTTCCGGTGGTTTTTCAGGCCATCCTAACACTGTTCTTAACGAGCTGTTATATATATCTACAATGTATCCCTCTGTGCTTATTTCGATCGACGACGAGAGCGTCGGTTGATGAAGATTAATAGCTATTTTTGATTCTTTTCCAGTGATTGATTTTATTCTACGCTGAATTTCAGCATTGATTTGCTTAATTTGGTACGACCCAGTTGGTAACGAAACAGTTTCCCACTCTGGAGTACCATCGGGTTTATTCTTATACGAGAACACCAGTGTGTTATTGGGTTGCTGACCACCAAATGCAACCGATCTGATATTAGGCCAGCTATGATATACTCGTAATTTTGCCAGCGCGATCTCACGCACTGGAATCGGAGAAGGGAAGTTCACACTAAATTCAGGACTCGATGTTATTGATATCATGCTTGTTTGTACTGGGTTCGTGTTCTCCACTACTCGTTGAAGTAATTCCATCGGTGTCGTCATTGTTATTATACTCATGTTGTATTTCTAATTTTGACACAGCGGAATCATAAATACTGACCATCACTGAGAACTCACAATCTGGTATGGTTGAGATTTTTGAGATCATTTTGGTTTTTTTTGGGTTTGTGTTTTCTAATTCCATCGGTGTTGTCATTGTTATTATATTCATGTTGTTGCTCTAATTTTGATATCGCTGAATCAAAAATACTGACCATCGCTGAGAATTCACTATCTGATATAATTGTATTATCGAGTGACGATGATATCATCAATGATAATTGCGAATATGCGGTTGATGCAATATGAAATTGAAGTAAGTAATTCTGCAGTTTACTCTGGCTGCATGATGATATCTTTTTTGCTATCCCGGTTGATATACCCCCGATTGTAGCCACCGCAGAAATGCAAATTGGAACTACGACCGGGGCAATCATTATAACCGATGCAAGTATTATTCCGGCGCCAGTGAGAACGCTTGACACCGAGTACATAATAACATCAATTGCGGTGATTCTTCGTCGGTATTTTTTTATTTTTATTTGATACTCCTCAGTGAGGGTTTTGAGTCTAGTCTGAAATTCTCTGACTTGATCATAGCGACATTGCGTTGATGAAATCATTGTTATTTTAAACCCGCTAGTGTTTTCAATTATTTGCCATCTTCCGGGTAGTGGATCAGGGGGTAGTTTACTTCACATATAAATTCTATACACCATGTTATTTCTTTTCTAATGGTGTTATCAACCCCGACAATCTCAAATTCTTCTCCACCCACGATAATTACTGTCGCGGTGCCACCAAAGTAGGTTTTACCTTTCACGATGATATCAAATTGATTGTTAGAGATTAATGTCATCCTGTAGATACCATGGGGCCACCCCTCGATATTGACTTTCAATTTAGCATTAGAGTTTTTTATCCAATCAAAGGTCCCATGCTTTACCCTTTCAGATTTTTCTTTTAGTTTAGAAATATCGTCAATAACGTCGGGATAGGTTTTATTGATTTCGGTATCTTTCATTATCTTTCCATCGTGGCGTTTAAAAAATGAAACCAAAAGGAGGTGAAGTTTCAAACCTTCTCGGAATAGATAATCCCCCTCGAGTTGAGAATATGTCGTAGTGATATTGTAACTTTTAGAACCCTCAAAGAAATTTTTAGCCATTTCACTGGTGGGTTTTTGTTCGTCAATAGCGCTTTTAATTTCAGCGAGGGTCGGGCCTGTCAACGATGTGGTTTCAGACACAGGTGTTCTCCCAAGAAATTTATCAACGATGGTATTAAGTGTTGTTTGTCTCACCATAAACATATTAATATCTTTGAGAGTCATTGTAGATGTAGCTGGGACACCAAAGAAACTATTAGCGATGTAGGCATTGTGAGTGTGCTTGCCGATAAACTCGCTAATTTCAGCGAGAGTCATGCCAGCCACAAGTGGGGTTCCAAAAAACTTAACAACTACGTCGTTAGTGGGTTTTTGATCTTCTATTAGTTTAGAAATCTCGAGATAATTTGCCTTGATTTCTGAAGCAGTCATCATCCTTCCAGCTTCCTTGTTAGCGAAGAATGAATTCAACAAGTCTTTAATTTCAGCTAGAGTCATGCCAACCACAAGCGGGGTTCCAAAGAATTTATGTACGACATTTTTGCGAAAACTATTATAACCTCGTATAAGATCATTCAGCTCACGGCCGTGGGTGGCAATCGTGTTGTCGTGGGTGGCAATCGTGTTGTCGTGGGCGGCAATCGCGTCGGTGATCGTAGACACAAGTGCGCCTGGTTTAAGTCGTCCACCGTTGGAATAAAGCGCAATAGAGTTTTCAGCGGCATCGCTCTGCCGTATCAAAATGTCATTCACGGATATATTACTGCTTTTCAATTTACCCTGGCGATCTTGAAATACAACTAATTCGTTCGGGTCAACATCTATTAAATTTAACATCTCAGCGATTTCATCTTCAATTATTTTTTTTACATCCTCGATAGAACCCGCAGACGTTTCCTCGGTGGGTTCCGACATTGACAGAGATTGTCCCCAAATATCAATCATTATTGTTAGCGTAACTTGTGTTTTCAATTTATTGATCCTTGTAATTTCCCACTCGTGTATTCGTTTACAACCAGATGAGGTGGTTTCCACGGAGATCCAAA
Source organism: Unio pictorum (assembly GCA_030141615.1). Classification (NCBI taxonomy): domain Eukaryota; kingdom Metazoa; phylum Mollusca; class Bivalvia; order Unionida; family Unionidae; genus Unio; species Unio pictorum. The sequence goes on from JARLTB010000026.1 coordinate 3,436,889, forward strand.
GGATTTTAATGAAATCTCCGCGAGGACATTTAATACTTCACGGCCGCATATCGGTGGATCATTTAATTGTTGTGTTGGCAGCGTCGAATAAAAAATCGGAAACTTTTTGAGTTTCATCGAAGAATTTATATACCGCATAAACTCGCTTGGTGGAGCTAACCCATATGAATCGAAATAGACAATCCCACGTGGATCAATCGCGTATGCAACCCAGTGAGTTCCCGATCCGCTGCTGTTATCAAGATTGATAATACCGGTTTCAACGTTATTTGGTTTTCTCGGTAATTGATCTCTCATAAAAACCCCTCTGAAGTTTTTTATCGCTAGTTTTTTAGCAGCATCAATTAAATCAAAATTGGACATGGGAACCATAGGTTCGGAAATCGAAGATTCGGAAATCGAAGATTTTTCAATTAATAAACCGTTCCTGGTATTCTTCTTAGACCCGATCCGTTCACGGATTTCCCGCTGTACCATGAATACGGGGTTCCTGGTAGGTACAACCCCTTTCCCTTTTTTTTATATCCTTTCCCAGTTGCCTTTTTCAACGCCATCCCTGCCGCGGTACCAACGGCTCCCAACGCTGCCGCTTTCGCCACCGCTGGGGCAGCCGCTGCAATCAATGCTGGTATTGCGGCTAACAATGGAAATATACCACCTGATTTTATCATGTTCGCGACTGCGGCTTTTGAAAATTCTATTTGAACTCCTCGCTTATTTTTCATTGCATCATTGAAATGTTTTATTTGACGATCCGTTAATGATATTTTATGTGTACCGCCAGACATCTGCGCTGGTTTTAACGTTATTGTGGTTCCACATTCTTTAGCGGATTTTGATTTTAATTTCTTGACCTGACCATCAGTCAGCTTGACACTAACAACACTATATGGCATTTTATTGTAAAACACATTTATGCTTTCAATTGATCTAATTGTGAAAATCGTTTACGATTTCAATCATAGATTTTCTACTGGTGCATCAACGAGTCTCATTCGTCCGCCAGCCCCTTCTAACAACATTGATTTGTCGCTGAGAATAACAGCAACCGCTCTATAATCAACACCGCCAAGATCTATACGAGCCCTAAAATGTATGTCAACAACGGATTGTCTTGTTAAATCAAGATGTTCCAGTGAAAAGTAATAAATTGGATACAAGTTCTTAAAATCGAGTTGCGATATTTGCAAACCGGTATCAACATTTTGATCACGACCCATATATGATAGCATCCGATGATACACACGTGCTATTTGGTTGTTTCCGTAATTAAGCTGTATATCCTCAGATGGTTCTTGTTGTCCGTTTATTCTCAGTGAAACCTCACTTACCCCTAACCGATCAAATATCATATGACTGCGTTCTTGGGAACCTAATCGATTCCGATTCTGCAGCGCTATAAATATATGACGTGGAGCTGAAACGCCTTGTTTTGATGCCAGGTGCCATGTAAATGTACCATTAACATTATCCTCTTTAGCATCAGTCGTTGTTGTTAGCCAACTTAGCAATGATTTACCACCTGTTTCCATAAATGAGAGCAGCCGCTCTTCCGTGGTAATTGATGGAGTCATTACTGGCATCCATAATACTATTTTACTCAAAACAACTTTACCTTCATCGGCACCAGTACGCCAAATTGCATCATTGTCATTGCCTTTTCGCACTAACGCGATTGTGTGTTTGGCTCCATAGATGACTTTTCTTACATTTCTGCAGAATCCAAATATATGATGGAGTGGAATTGCACACGAAAACTTTTTCTCTTGTTCTTGCAATGCTAATTTTCGTGTTGCAAATCCTAAATTGAAATTATCATTAACGCCTCTAAGAATATCAAACGCAGCTCCTGGTCTAGCTCGACGTTCTGGATTAGTTGCTTCTCGTTGATTATCAACTGAAGTGTCTTGCGGTGTTAACACTTTAATGTATTGAAGGTGGTCAGCGTTATCAGAGGTATCCTTTGCAAACATCATAGATGGACCAGCCGATCTTGTATAATAATCGGAGTATCTTGCTAGTCCGATTATTGTTGTTGCAACATCAACCTCGCGGTCTATTGATTCAATTTCTTTTCCATCAATGAGATATCTTGCACTTTCAAATAACGCCATTATACCATTGTTGACGAAACCAACTCGGATATTTGGATCATTTGCATATGGGGTATCAGCTGCAACATTTGTTACAAGTTTTCCTTCTACTTCAATAAATGCTTCACATGGCAAAAAGTATTTACTGGTATCTTGAACTTGAAGTTCAATTCGCGATCGTAGGTCGGGTTGTATTGCATGATAGGAATAGTATTGATAATCGCGGACGGAATCATCCTTGCGCACTGGGGCTTCCATATCTAACGCGGGATCAGCTGTTCGTTTAAACATTATAACATTACTAGCGTTTTCAATTGGTGAATTGCAAAGCAATAATTATCGTCGTTGAAAATTCGAAGAATTTCTTTTTTGTTTCAAACCACTTCCTGCTATCGCGTTCATGATAGCGCTATCTGTTACCGGTGGTGACGAAGTCAATTGCGCTAGTTTTTCTTCCACTGCACTATTTATTGCTTTGCTGATTTTTGCAGGCATCACTGTAGTTGATGGCAGCACTAGTGGTTTCACCACTGACGAAGTCATTCCTGGTTTCTTTCGTACCAATAATGCTATTTTATCTTTCGCGGCAGAAAATGCCTTTCCTGCAAGATTTCCAACGAAATTGATTCCCTTATCACGAATAGCATCAATGGCTTTCATTGATAATTGTTTAGCTAACGGCGCTACCTTGGGAGCCATTCTTGTAAATAACCCCGCAATGGTATTGCCGAAACCATCTCCGTAATATGCTCTATAAACAGGCAATCGTGAGTTCACCACGTAGACGCTTACTGGTTTATCATGGTTGTAGTGTATAATCATCTTGTTATAAAACTAGTAGTTTTTCAATTAGTGATTAATCGCTTACATCCATTGGATTTTCATCATCAATGACGTTGTCATCGTTGTGATTTTCAACTAATTCAGCAATAAGTTCTCGATATACATCAATGTCCATGATACCGCCGGCAAATAATCGTCTACAGATATCAGCTGCTTCATTAATTACTTCCGGTGAATTATTTCCGGCTCGTTTCCCTCCGATGAGAACCTCTAACCTTGATATATCACTTAGAATGTTACCAGGGCATGTCACGGTAGAGTCAAAGACATCCTTTAGATTTCCAATCGAATATCCTTTTCCGCTTGTTTTCTCAGTTGTACCAGTTTCGTCATACTCTTCAATTCCCTTTCTAAATTCTTTATATCCCAATTCTCTTTTATTTAAACGGCCAATCCACTTATTCGTTTTATACAACCAATCAACCCATTCATCTCGGCTTATTCTACTGTTTTTATACTCGTCTTTTAAAAAGTCCTTTCTAGAATGAAAACTTTGGGCGGCAAAATTACCAAAAATCTTATAATGTTCGGGTTTTATTAATTGAGGTCGTTTGATTTCTGCTATAGCTCCTTCGGTGAGTTTGTCTATAAAGGAAACACCTCTTGGGGTGACGACATCAACAGGTTGAGTTTCAGGCGCAGAATCATCAATATCAGCTAGTCGTTCATACTCGCGCTGAGTTTTTATATCACTGGATAACTGTTGTATCCCTGCGCGTGTTTGTCCCGTCTCTGCTGCTATCTTTTCAAGTACACCAAGAACAGGCACTTCTCGTCGCTTGCCTTCCTTAGGAATATCTCCGTATATTGCTCGTTCAGTTGCTGTTTTCATATCTTTGGTCGCACTTGTTATCGGAGTAAACAGTTGTTCACTTGACACAGAAAAGTCAGTCTGCGCTTGTTGTCGTTGTTGAAGTTTCTCGCGAAGTCTGTCTCGAACCGGTATAAACTTTTTAATTGCTGCTAGCCGCTCTCGGGCTAATCTAGTTGTAAGCGATTCACCTACCATATATTGTTTATGAACTAATTTTTCAAATGTAAAACCCTTTGGGTTTCCATCACAATTAAATAACTTAGTTATTAAATAATGTACCATCAAGCTAACGTATTCATCTTCGACAGGGTTAAACTGTACGACGCTATCCGCGAATGTTTCAGAAATAACATCGCTGGGGATTTCAGAATTGTAATATCTGAGAACGGCGATGAACGATTTGTGTTAACGACGCGGCAACAAGAACAACTACGTGAAAATGGAGGCGTCGCGGTGATTACTTGCTACTACGACCAGATCATCCATTATGCACATAACTGCATGGGCAAGTCCAGACTGCTGAGTATCCTTTCAGGAGAAAATCCTATGTAAGTGTTACAAAAAACGCTAAAAAAAAATTTATTTTTAATAAAAATTACTGAAAGCCTATTTTATAGTAACGCTCACGTGGTTAAGATACGGGTTTTTCCTCGTTTAACATTTTTCTAAGATCACGAACCTTAGAACTAATTTCAGCTCGTTTTTGATACTCTTGGCCGAGCTTTTGACGTATTGCTTCAACGGTGCTAAATAGCGTTATGAATACATTAATGTCGTTACCGTACAAACAAGCATTGATGGATTTTTGAATTCCTTTCACGAGCCTGTACATCCTAGGTAAAACATAACGACCCTTACTAGACTGATACTCAATATCTTCATATTCCGAGGTAATCTTGTCAGCGTCGAGACTTTCAGATAATAATACCCCTTTATTTTTTAAAATTGAAATTTCAGCAATTATAGCATTTACATCATTGATATCCATTATTTATATTTATTTATAAATATAGTATACTGTATCTCTAATTATTAAAAAAAAAAAACATTACATATACGACAACACATCTTGGAACTCCTTGGGTGCCTTCGCATCCAAGTAAGCCCAAGGGGACCCGAAACATACATCTCCGGCGGGAGGCCTAAGGTGGCAAACGCCATCTTAGACCGCCCAGAAGATATGCTTGGGGTAACGTCACAACATGGACGGCACAATGCCATATATATCTCCGCTCGAGTGTTGCGGCAGATTGTAGGCGTAACATATACTTAATTAACTTAATTAAGGATGGATTATAATTCAATGGAACGATGATGGTAATGATGTGGGCGTGGTAAACCAAACCAACATGGCAACCCATGAAATCGAATTCATGGTTGCATGAGTTGGAAAAAAACACCAACCCACGCTACCGAGAATGCGATAGCATGAGTTACAATGTTGGTTTGGCTGAGGGGGATCGCCCCTCCCCCCCAATTAATAGAAAAAACATCTTCCGTTCGCCATCAAATAATGTATCTGCTATGGGGACCGAACACGTAGTTGATAGATCTATGTTTACAAGACAAACACGATATACCATTACACCACGGAGCTGTCATACAGAATAGAGATTTTTTAATATATATATATCTTCTGATATACTTAACAACAAGAGATTTTTAAAACAGACAATTTTATGCTGCAACATTTTAGTTGTTAAATAAAACAGCGTTTTATATACTCTGTTATAATTCTCTAGATAAAATACATTCATAAAGAGCTGTATACAAGGAATTTTAACCACGCCCACCTACTTCAATGAATAGGAAACACTCGCGTTCCGGCTGAGCGAACATAGGTAATGCGTACATTATAAGAACGTCTGTACTGAAAAGAACGAGTTAGCTGTCTGCTTTACTGCTAGTCCACCCACCCCCACACATGAGATATGTAGATAAATAAAAATACAACTATTTAAATAATTCAGTTTTAGCCCACAAGCGACAATAAAAAGTTTTATTCTCGAAACTCATGTATTATATCTCCATTACAGTCACGTGGGCGCGCCTAGTTACAGGTAATATAGCAGCGACAAATTCCTTTGACGTCATAATACAAGGGAACTTAGTAGGTAAATGTTATAAGTTGTGGCAGATTAATCTATAAAGAATTTATCTCCCTTAGCAGCAGAGAGGGTGGATGACCACATCGTTGTGAGCAAAATCGTAAAATCTCCGTTTTACAAAAATGGAGACTTTTTTTTTTCGGTTAAAATGAGATTTGTGGGAAGCCTTATTTTTGCTTGAAAACGTGGTCTGTTCACCCTCTCTGCTGCTTAGATAGATAGATAGATAGATAGATAGATAGATAGATAGATAGATAGATAGATAGATAGATAGATAGATAGATAGATAGATAGATAGATAGATAGATAGATAGATAGATAGATAGATAGATAGATAGATAACAAAATGATTTGAATGTGCCGCACTGACGGGGAGACGTTGGTGGCTTCAAGGCAAAGACTTATAACAGAAACAAACAAAGCTTTTGTTATATCAATACAATATTAACTTTTAACTTATACTATTAACAAGTAGAATTACATTACTTCCATTGGTAGTCGTTGATCAGTTTCTCAATATTGATCAAGATGCAAATATTGAAGTATTTTATGAAGATTTAGAACATGCACATGCACCTGCATCTCCAGAGTTGATTAGTGCCGAACTTCGAAAGCTTTTGAAACACATTTTATTTTATTTCACCACCATCAGAAGAAAAGGAGGAAGAAATTTGTACATGTCTTTCAAACGTTTATTATAACAGTTGCTGGATATCTAATTTATTAAAAAGGATCATACATTGTAGATTATGTTCTTATCGTTAGAATTACATTACATAGTTTTAATTTTATGCAGTAAAGTTTGATGTAAAATTTAGTTATGCATATATATATATATATATATATATATATATATATATATATATATATATATATATATATATATATATATATATATATATGATCTGAAAATTAATTAAAATTCCTTCAGGTTATTTATTTCAACAGGGGTAATATTTGGTTCTAGTATCCTTCAACACTTGTTTTGCGTCTTTTACTGTGATATTCGCACTGTGCCAATACAGATAATCAAATGATAATTGATCTTATTTCTCTCTCAAATATGCAATTTAGTTATATACTTTTAGATACATATGTTATTGTTGAATGTGCTTAAATTATTTGTACAATAAACGGAGGAACCTAATATCAAAGTTTTCTATTAAAGTAATATTATCATTGATAGTAACACACATGCACTAAAATGTAGGCAATACCATACCATAAAATTGCATGCATTCACAATGTTTATAATCATATGTCAGAGGCAGGCATATTGTTTTGCTGGCTCTTGCGGGATTTGACACTTCGTTTCAAATCCAGATATACGAATTTACGTATCCAAATAGACCATACATAAAAACATAGTTTTTAATAAGAACAGATCTAGGGAGACTTTCTAAAAGTAATTTTGAAAATGTGTTTGGAGAAAATGTGTATCAATACATTGGAATATTGTGTTAGGAGTCTAGGCTCTAATAAACGGTACCAAAGAAAGAGTGAAATCATCGAGCTTTGTAAAATTAACGAATACTTTATTTTCCTGGTAAAAATATTCTAAATATGGAAAAAGACTTAGAGTTTTAAGAATCAAATAAAAGTAATGCAAGAAGAATCACAAATTAAATAAAACGTCCTAATAATGAAATGTTCTAATAGATTCAAATTCGAGTCCATTTGGAAAAGCCAAGATGGAAGATGATGACGGTCCTTAAGTCTTATTGGAAAATCCTAGATGGAAGAAGACGACGTATGCTGAAGTCTGTTTTGTGTTTATCTAATGTTCTTTGTAGAATCACAAGATAAACTGTCTTTGTCCAAGAAATGTGTATTTCTAGAGATACCAATTAACCCTTTGAAATCCAACTTAACTGCAGAATTGTTAAAATGGATTCATAAAGCTTGGCTAAAACAAAGATTATATCGTTTTCTAATACTCAGTTACGAAACAAATCCACAAACTGCGAAAGCACAAAAGGGTGGGGGGAGAAGTCACGTGATTATTTTATCACGGATTCCTAACATGACCATGACGAAAACCAATCATATTTTACTTTAAGAATAAAAAGTTGTTTACCTCTAAACTAGTCCCATCTTGACTGTGACAACAACCAATCATCTAAAAATAATAATAAAACCTGTTTATTTGGTTCTTACTAGCCTTGAATCAAGTTCAGAATCTAGCTCAACATTACTCGCTTACAAACGAAAATTCAGTGAATCGATTGTTTGAAATAAACCCATCATCTCTAGTAAATACATGTTCATTACAGTAGCATGTATTTAAATTGGTAATATTATTTTTCATCCCTGGGGTTAGAGATATAGTAAAATGTATAGACGTTCTTGACACATGGTATATGGAACTAATTTTTAATTTAGGACTTAGAAAACACGTTTTATGGGTGTTGCAGATGGTTTACAAGCACTACTTCAGTAAAGGCAATGACTAAGACAGGAAAGATGTAGACATCAAATTCCAAGAAAATGGATATACATGAAATACGAGACTATTCTACTACCTCCACCTTAAATAATATTACATTTCTGCATTGATTCTGTAAGAAACAGCATTAAATACATGCTTTCGTTTCGTTATTTCGGAATTGAAGCACCTTGTAGCTCATAGATGTAACAATTATACCTCTGACCATAACATAAACAAAATTAAAGCACAGACATTCAAACATTTTATGAAAGGCAATGTAACCAAATATTTGGAAGGCGAAGACTTTATTTAAGAAAGAATACTTCAGATAATACACCCTGTTATATACGTAGGTGGTAGAAAGAAACTATTTCTTTTATAATTATATGTTAGGATAAAATACACTCTTCATAAAAATTCAATTCATTGATGAATCCATTGGAATAACCGCACGAGGTGGAAAATCGCCCTATTCGGATAAAAGTGAATTATGGTGATACTGATGACGTGGAATTTGATGATTTCACTTGCTACAATTACTGCTTTGCAAATGGGAGGTCATAGGTCACGCTCAAAGTTCAACATAATTTGAAAGATTTTAAACTTTGAGAAATCTTTTATGTTTTACGTGTTATATACGTAAGCAGTGAACTTTCTTTAAACACTAGAACTGTCCCTGGACTATGCCTTTGTGTTTTCCTTACCAATATGACCACAGTCGCTGCGTTATTGTATCGAACCATTGACGTCATCCTCTGTTTATGGAGATCACGTGTCCATACAAATCACCAATTTTGAGTCCCTCGAGATTCCCTGTATATAGTTATATCTACTTTATCGACAACTATTTCTTATATTCTGTACTACCTTTGGCGAGCAATACTAATTAATGGTGAATGTCATCTTACCGATTATCTAAACAATCACCTGCGCTTTGAAAGAAATGATTTCACAAGGTTATACGATTTGAACAAGTTCGTTTATTTATCTCCTGCAAGAATGGTTAACATGACATGGGGATTTTATATTTAGTAACCTAAAAAAAGATGGCAGATTACGGTCGAAATTGAGACACGACTTTCGATGGGCCCTTTGCATTTAAATGTTGTTCAACAAATTGAACTTTCAACCTAATTCAAATATTAAAATTGAAGTGTCGTTTTACAATATGAACTATATGACCCTATTAAATTTGTAATGTTCCGTGTTTCTTTGTCAAACACTATACAGTCACAATCATTCGATAATCAGCTAATGGTACACGTATCTTTGTGGAAAATAATTCAGTCACAAATAAACGAATAAAAGAAATATTGATGTTTTATCTTGACACGGACAGTCAAAAATATTATGTTTTTACATGAAAAACAGAACAGTGTCGCTTCCACCCTGTTCTTGCAAACTAATAATACAAACATGGATTTCAAGGGAAATATAAAACTGTCGGAACATTTTGCTAGTGACAACAACTATTATGAAGTATAGCACATTGCTAAAAAAAAAGATTACAATAAAAACCTTCAGGGAAATATTATTCATACACTTTTAAAAATATTATGTTTGAAGTATTTGACGAACATATATATTAGTAATAAATACAATAGACAACAGCGACAATGTATAGAGATAATATACAACATAAAATATGAATGAAAACGCGTTCGTTTGGTATGTACTAGACATTCATATATTAAGAAATGCTTGTGTTCATTATCATAGTCCTTTTTGTGTTTCTTTTTTCCTTTTTATCTTGTTTCATCGTTATTTTATATAATATTATGAACAGTACTTTCGTTGTCGTATGTTCCACGTGGAGGAATATTTTTTTACTATAAGGTATCAAATGTAATTAATTATATGACCAAATGTCGTCATAACTGGTGTGTGTGTGTGTGTGTGTGTGTGTGTGCGATACAAATGTTGGAAAACCCCAACGAAACGGTGGCTTTGATACGATCAGAATAAGATCACAAAAATACCGGTTATAAACTAATCCCTTAACATTTGATTTAAATGTAAAAGGAAACGAATTTTTAAGACAATAGTTAACACTTTTCGTGTGTGTCAAAGCGATTGGTATTTGCTGACGATTGGCATCGTAAATTAAACCTACCACTTCTACAATGCTGATCTGAGGATTTATTAGGTGTAACTAGTTTGTTATCCAACTTTCATATATTCATTAAAATATCTGCCATATATTCTTTTTTCTTACAATTCTCCTTTTTCTGTATTTAAATAATTATTACCTAGCCATCACAATTATAATTTTCAAAACATCTGGAGATTGAAAAATACCTCATAGGGGTTAGAGAAGGACTCGGGCAGTTTTTTCCTTGCTTAATTGATCCGGCTTCGACATTGAAAAAGTCATTGTTTTTACTTCCTGTCAATACTTAAATAATGACTGCACGGTATCGAGAAGTATGATGAAACCATTTTGTAGGCTTTCTGAAGTGGTAAATGTTTAAAGAAGATAACAAATACCAACTGTTATGCTCTGGTACTGTCATTTTAATTAAGGCTTAAAATCGTTTTCTGCATGTAATTTATTATAGACCTGTTACGATGTTATTTTTAGGAATTGTTAAATGGGTGATGTTTGGAGTTGTAATTTGAATGCATATAATCTTAATAATAATATGAGTTTTGTAATTGCAATTTAAATTTATATGCGACAGAGAATGATTGTTATAGTTTTGGTATTATCTGATTTTTATATGGAGAGTTTAACAGAGCCATCAGTACTACAGCTATGTATTATAAAATAAAACGATGCTATTATTTACTTTATGTTGTAGTTCTACGCCAACTTCATTATAATACAACATACGCATCTAATAAACTACATCAATTACAAGCTATGCTTTACAAATTCCTAGCAATTAGTGTACACAAAAGCTAGTATGGGTGTGAGTGTGACTAAGCCATGTATCATTGCCGCAGGAGGGCCATGCGTGATACAAGGGTAAAGTGAAGCTGGAGATCATACGGTATGTCCTATTACGGTAAAGTCCGACGTCTCGCAAAAAAGAAATTATATATCGAAGGTGGAAATCAGGTCAAGGACCAAACACCCAGGTAACCTGAGAAACCTAGTAAGGATAAACAGAGAAGGCATAAAGACAAACAATGTGTCACTTGCAAGATATGGGGTTATTTCTCCCGCAGTTGTCCTAACTTGGAGCAGCGGCGTCGCTAGGGTTGGTGCCACCCAGTGCGGTAAACTCACGGTGTCACCCCTCCAGACTTCCACCATTGATTTCTTCCTCTTAAAATAAGTCTTAAAATAAGTCCACAGTATAAAAGTGGTACCCTGTGCCTGCTAGTCATGTATTTAACTATGATAGGTTATCCGCTTATGAAATAAGACTAGACCGAGCAGTATGTGCTCTGTAAAATTTGCAATTTTTCATTTTGGTGTCATCACTCTGAGATGGAGTCACCCGGTGCGGTCCGCACCCCCCTAGCGACGCCACTGATTGGGAGATATCAGTCCAAAGAATCGCGGTGGCTTTTGAAGGAAGACTCTCGGTAGATAGAAAACTCGATGTTTCTCAGCAGTGTAGGCGGGAAGCGACGTACGAGATGATGGTGCGTGAAGAGATTGGTCGCAGTGGAATTCAATTGAGCGGCACGTGTATTTTCTCTGACCATCATATCCGTCTCGACGAATGACCCTATTTATAGAGCGTAAAATCTAGAACATGAAACATCACACTATTTCAAATTTTCTTGTGGTGGAATGATAGGTATTCCCACTAGATAAATATGGTACAACACTGTATATGGTTTGACTAACTATAAATAAAATGTCCTTGTTTCGGTTTCTTCGACATAACAATCAAGTACTACCAGTAACCGGAAACAACACTGTGCCGATAGATCATGGAATGTTCTGAATATTCCGAAAATAAAGCTGTTAAACTTCCCATATTCATATCTATATATGTGCAACGACTTGGTAAAACTCACACTCAGTATTTGTGAGACAGCTTGAGGACAGTGTCAACAAACGTAAGAATAGTCCAAAATAATAAAAACGCATTGATTTCACTGCAACGAAATATATTTGTTATAAGAAGTAAGAAGTCAGTAAGTTGCATTCCACAACGATAGCTCGTAAAACACCATATGATCTACTGCGATAGCAGTTTCCATAGGAAAAGAGATATTGTTAGTAGAGTAGTTACACGTTATGACATTTGAGCCTATACTACTTTTGATGCATGATACAGCTGTACATATTTACGGAATTATTAACATGCAGGTGGCTGAGAGAAATTCTAACCCATGGACATCGGTATTTTACGAACGAATCAGTTTCTATTTTCTTACAACTATATCAGTCTAGTACACATCTGCTTGGCGACACATGATAAATTTGCAGGGGGGAGGGATAGCCAACAATACAATAGCAGCAGCACGGTAAACAATAATTTAATAAGATGTGTCCTCCATTATGTGACACTGGCAACGTCAGAATGTATTCATGGACATTGCAAATTTAACCATGATGTCTATGTGAGCTGTTGATCTAGTGATATTACTTCCTAAACAGACAGCATTTCACTTCCTGTAATCGCATGTTAATATTGCTTTTTATGTTTTCATAAATTTGGTGATCGCGAGAATATGCTAGTTTCCTTTCATTTCCTCCCTCCCACCAGTGTCTTATTATTATTGTTGATGCTGTCATTATTATTATTATTATCAGCAGCAACAACATTATCATTATTATAATTGCTAGTATTATTATTATTATTATTATTACAGGGAATAATCATTTCCCCGAGGAAACCTTACGCTATCCTTGATGGCAAGACCAGAGGGTGATAAAGAGTATTTCACCAGTGTAAGTGCCACGTCCTTGCAGGGCTTTGTTGAAAGTGTTTTGGATTCATCTGAAATCGATAGTAATATCAAGCTCGCGAAAAATGACTGGGCCTCGTGCATCAGCTTTCAGTCCCCTGCACGTGATAATATAGAACGGAATGAAAAGCAATTCGAACCTTTGTGCGCAAAGAAGAATGACGAAGTAACGAATACATGCATCGCCAATAGTCAGTACTCACCTACAGATGCAAACAGTACAACAGAGGAAGCAAAGAACAATACCAGCAAGTTTGCAGAAGGACGAAGCATGAACAGTACAACATTAGACAAGACTCATAATGATACAATTAGAAATCCCGAGGTCTCTACTATTACCAATGGAACGCTGACTGCCAAAACTGAAGATTCTAAGCTAGACATACCCAAACCTGGACATGTGAAGCAATCGATCGATACACTTGGAACATACGTTGAAAAACCAAAGCATCCCTACTATTCTGTCCTGACATCCCGCGTGGATTCCTTTAGAGGATGGCCTTCTCTAGCAGCACAAAAACCCTCCGAGCTGGCTGCTGCAGGTCTGTACTATGTTGGTAAGTTTCATTTGTTGTGTTTATAATTATTGCTGTATATTTTAAACATCTTGTATCTCAGTTTTCTTTATCTCTCGTACTGATACGAATAGGTACGATCAGGTCTAATAATACGTGAGTATACATCATGTATAGATCAATCTAAGTGAAAGAGAGTTTCATGAAGTTCGGTCAATGCGATATTATTTTAAAGACATGGGTACGATTGCCTACATGATACATATTGCTCAACGATAAATAATATTTTATGATATATCAATTACCCAATACTCAATTAAATAATTTTCAGTAGTACTGATATGGACCATGATATCCGTCTTGGATACTGTGTAAAGAAACCTTTTTTATTTTAAATTGAAAACAAACTTATCCATTCAGTTTAGTTTACGGTTTAATTAACTTGCATCATTCCTTTATAGGTGTGGGGGACTGTGTACAATGTTTCTACTGCGGAGGTGGGTTGAGAAGCTGGGAGGAGGGAGACGACCCTTTGCAAGAACATGCACGATGGTATCCTAATTGCGCTTTTTTAAAACAGTTCAAGGGAGAGGACTTTGTCTTAAGGCATATAGCGGGAATAAATCTGAGATCTGAAGACACCCTGGATATTGAATCACATGATTTGTGGGGAACTTGTGAAATGAAATCAGGAGATGGAGCATGCAATATAGGAATTAAATCTCTAGTCGGAGAGTCTGCCCCTTCTAATTCCATGGATTCTCCAGCAGTTCAAAGTATACTATCCATGGGTTACAGCCTCGAAATGGTTAGACAAGCAATAGAGAGACTTGAGTCTAGAAAAGGTAACTACAGTCATCACCTTTGTTACTAAAAGACAGTCTTTGAAGAAGCATCACAATTGCAGAACCTTTTAATGCATGGTAATATATAATAATGCATCACGTAACACATTAATCAATATCGTTGATAAAACATGCCATAGTGTTGTTAAGAACGAAATGTTTTGACTGAAATTCAACTGATTAAATAGAGGCTAATGAAATTTACTAATAATTATGAGGGTGCAAGCTTTTCAAAATGGCAGACAGCTTGACAGATAACGAAATCTTCTTATTTTATTTTGTTCTATAAAAGTATTTTGGAATAAAATTATATATTTGTCTCTCAATAACATTCAAATAATGTGGTTGTTTTTAATTTTAAGGGCAGTCCAAGATGTTTGTGAATGACTTTCTGGAGGTAATATTTGAAATAGAAGAAGCACAAACATCAAAGCAGGCGAATGAATTAAAATCTACCAATGACATGGTTAAAAAATCCGACAATATAAATGGACCATGGTACACGGAAAATGCAATCAATGAACAGAAAAACAATCATTATAATAATAGCCATTCGGAAGTTAAAGAAGAAAACGATGCCTCAAAATCGAACATGTCTTATAAAGAATTGGAATCTCTGCTGGAGCAAAACCAGGAACTGAAAGACCAGATGACGTGCAAAGTTTGCATGGACAGAGATGCATGTATTGTGTTTCTACCGTGTTGTCACATGATGGCCTGCCCTCAATGTGCCCCCTCCCTCAGAATATGTCCTATATGTAGGCAGCTGATAAAAGGCACAATAAGGGCGTATGTTTCGTAAATAGCGAAATTCTTAGAAAGTGTATTTAGATCTTTTTAGTTAGGTAAGAACATTATATTCTTACTCGAGTACGGATGGATTTGGATTGATGGACTAAGAATATATGAAGGCTTTTGCTGACAAAGTACAGGCTGAAGTGGAAGAAGTACAAATTATCAAAGATTTTTTTACTGGAAAAATTCCCTTTTACATGCAAAAACGAAGAAAGATGATATATTTACTTTTTCTCGATGCCTTAATTCACTGATTATTTTAGGTGCGTTTTGTATTTTGTAACCACATTTACCTTGTTGTTCTCTCCAAGTCTTGATGTCTTGATGTGAACGCATTAGTTTCTAACAATTATACATAAAGCTATGAAAAAATAGAAATCATACACTGATATACGGGTTTCACGTTTAAGAAGTGTTATTGTGTTTCAGCTTTTAATATTTACTTTGAATTTTATGTGCAACATATACATTTTATTTTTTAGAACTGACACGTCGCTGTTTCATTATATCGTTTTTATGAGGTTTTTAAGATTTTTTTTCATTTCGCTGTGATAATTGTCATTTCTTATAGGTAATATTTCCGTCCTTATATTAAATGTTTTATTCATGTTATATATGTTATATGTTTCTGCGAATTATTCCTGTGATTTATTTCATTAAAAGTCTATAAAAGTTTCAAACATAGTTTCAGTTTTGTATATTTATTTATTTATTTATTATTATTATTATTATTATTATTATTATTATTATTATTATTATTATTATGCATATCTTATGGATAAATGGACATCTGATAGATATGCACATTTTTATTCCAGTAGAATAATAAATTAACTGTATCGGATTCAGGGGTTGAATCCTAAAAATACAATATATGAAACCTTTGACTTTGACGTCGTACTTCATTTGGAGGTGAGGAAATTCCCCAAAAATTACAAGGTATATATAAATGACGGTAATCATTTTTCATACTAATTTAGACTATTTTCTTTCATGGGAAATTATTGTTTTATTGTTTTAGCAAACTTGGCAAATCTTTCAAAATAAGACATTTGGAATTCTCTTTTGCCGCTAAGAAGGTATAACATCATTTGATTTTATTGTAACGTCATGTAACGTAATGGATATTTAACCTTCTGCAACCCATAACTAATTATCTATTCTAACAATTGTTTATGTTGTGTTTATAAGGTTGCCATTATTCAAGTTCAAACTGTCAGCTCATTTTAATTTCAAAATTGTATGTTTTTATGCGATTGTTTAATAAGTGTCATCTCTTTAAATATATTTTGAACATTTTTGTTATAAACTTATTTCAACATATAATTGTATTCTCTCCGTCAAAAGGACAATAAGTTTATGGATACCTCGGCTTTCTCCATGAATGTATTTTAATTTTGTGCTTTCAAAATAAAAAACAGCCAAATATATAAACATCTACCTTTACTGAACGTATTGAACTATACTTCATCCACTCGAAAATATATATTATTTAGAAATGTGAAAGTAGCTTTTAGAACTAGACACCATCCGTCCTGATAGACTAGGAAGTCACTAGAATATACGTTGGTATAAATGCGTAATCCAGTTAATTAAAAGGAGGAAACTATTTTTATTGAAACCATTTTTATATAGCTACCAATTTATATTTCTTACACCAACTGATCAAAACACAAGATACATGCAATGTCGTCGACAAATGAACATGGGACATTTTGTTTCTCTAACATTGATGAATATTAGAAGAACGATGCAAGAAAAACAATTGATACTTATTGGTATAATTTCTCACTTTGGACAAATTGATAAAGTTGAACATGGCATGTACAATGTTTTAGCTTACTGGTTAATATAATTATTAAACTTTTAAAACTATGTAAAGCATGGGTTATATTGTGCTAGTGTATTGTGTATATGACTGTACCAGTGAAGCACAGGGGACAACAGTAGTTCGACATTCCCTTTAAGAAATATATATTAAAGTGTCTATTTTTGCTGTGCATGTTATCGACAAAACAGCTCACTAGACATTAATCTTTGCACTTTTCTTTTCTATTTCTTGATTTCCGGTAATACTCTGTAACCGCAATAAAGACAGTCGGGAAATGGCATTCTCACTAATCAAGGTAATATAATTTCCTTCTGCAATTTTCATATAGTTCTACTTTGAGTTAATATTGACAGATTGGTCATAAGGATTTGTAAATATTAATTGTTTTTTTCTACGGTCATATTATGCCATATGCCAATACACAGTGTAATAATAAGTCTAGATACATGTTGAGCAATATGGCAAACATACATATACAATTATGTTTCATAGTGGATCATTCCTTGCATAATATATATACATCTTTAAAAGGATGAGAGGAATTTGTAATCGTCGCAAAGAAAGAAGGATATAATTTATTTCACTGTGCGAATACTTTCTTTAATGTTTGTATATATATTTTGCAACAATAATTTGAGAAATGTGTTAAGGAAATATATGTTTATGTTACATGAAATGTCAATGGTGTAATTACATCCCTATACGCTTCCAGTACAAGTTATGTTCGCGTTTATTTTTAAATGTTATTACATGTTTTGACTCAAGAATTTTCCAAGAAATTTTGAAAACGTTTTACAATAACTTTCTTAACAATTCATGGTGTTTCTTCTCTCTGTCAAATCAAGGCGTAATTTTAGGACCAACAAGGTTTTATCCACTAATTGATTTTATTATATTCATAAAAGAATATATGGATTAAAAATATAAATATCGGCCTTTTCATGAAATGTACAATTTTAGTTCATCCACTCGAAAATATATTTTGTCGGGAAAGATAAGGAAAGTTTTGGGGATCGACTTCATCATTACATGAAGATTTCGAGGTTATTAACGCGTTTTCGACGTAACGGAACAGAGAAACAAATATCATATCCAAAAGTATTTTACAGAACTCTCAAAATTTCTTGCTGAAATGAAATGCAAACTATTATACTTGAAATGTCCTCAGCAGATTAACATCTAATATTGTCTCACAAGGTTCATAGATTCTGCTGGAGACGTTACAACAGACAGACAGACACACACTGCCACATTATCAGGCAATTGATTTTGAAGAACATGCAGCTCAAGTCTGACAGTTTAAAATCACTGCTTTGGTGGAAATCAAGTTTCCAGCTTGAACACTTAGCTATGTATATTATGTATAAAAAAGAAAATTACTGCAAGTATTGTAATATTTTTATCCAAATTTATGCTTACCGTATCTATTTACAATTCCACTAATTCCAGATTCCTGAAAGCATTCGTAACTGCTCTGTTAATAAATGACAAGGATTTATTAGTTCCAGTTAATGCCATACACCAGTAAAAAGTGATAATTCTATATGGAACGTGCCCAAAATCCGCAAAATTTAATACTCGTGTAGACTTTTCTTTGTGTTTGAAAAAAACAGCTTTGAAACCTAATTTGCTAACAATAATAATAACAATAATAAACAAAAATGAAACTGTTTGATACCTTTATTCACTTTTAATGAAATACTTCACAGGAATAACTCGCAGAACCATATACATTATAAACATTTATAAACATTTAATATAATGACGGAATTATTGCCTATAAGTAATGCCAATTATAACAGTAAAATTAAAAGGATCTTACAAACATCATACAAACGATGTAAATACGTGTCAGTGCGTCAGTTTTAAAGATTAAAATGCATATATTGCACATAAAATTCAAACTGAATATGAAACGCTGCGGTGCAATAAACTTCTTAAACTTGAGAGAACAACAAGATACATGTTATAAAATATGAAATACACCTAAACTAATCGTTGAACGACAAAAGGTAAACATATCATCTTCATTTCTGCATGTAAAAAGGAATTGTTCCCAATCAAGAAAACTTTGATAATTTGTACTTCTTAGACTTCAGCATGTACTTTGTCAACAAAAGCCTTTACGTATTGTTCGTCCAAATCAATCCGTCCTCGAGTAAGAATATATTGTGTTTACCTAACTAAAAAGGTCTACATATACTTGCTAAGAATTTCACTATTTACGAAACATACGCCCTTACAGTGCCTTTTACCAACTGCCTACATACAGGACATTTTCGTAGGGCGGGGCACATTGAGGGCAGGCCATCATGCGACAACACGGTAGGAACACAATACATGCCTCTCTGTCCATGCAAAGTTTGCATGTAATCTGGTCTTTGAGTTCCTGGTTTTCTTCCAGAAGAGGTTCCAGTTCTTTTGAAGACATATTGTGTGTTGATGAATCTTTTTCTTCTTTAACTTCCGAATGACTATTATCGTGTGACGAGTAATGATTGTTCTTCTGTTCGTTGCTTGCATTTTCCGCGTACCATGTTCCATTTATGTTGTCGAGCTTTTTAACCATGTCATTGGTATATTTTAATGCATTCACCGATTTTGATGTTTGTGGTTGTTCTATTTCAAATATTACCTCCAGCAAATCATTCACAAAAATCTTGGACTGCCCTTTAATTAAAAAACTAACACATTATTTGAATGTTATTGAGAGACAAATATATAATTTTTATTCGAAACGACATTTACTTAGCTTCATAAAACAAATAAGTTCGTGATCTGTCAGGCAGTCCACTATTTTGAAAAGCTTGCAGGATCATAAGTATTAGTACATTTCATCACTATTATGTTACATCAATAATTGTATTTCAGTTAAAAGACTTCGTTCTTAATACCATGGCTTGTTTCATCAACGTTATTGGTTAATGTGTTACGTGATGCATTACTATCTATTATCATGCATTAAAAGATTCTTCAATTGTGATGCTTCTTCAAAGACTGTCTTTTAATAATAGAGGTGACTAGTGTAGTTACCTTTTCTAGACTCAAGTCTCTTTATTGCTCGTCAAACTATATCGAGACTGTTTCTCCCCGAATGATGTTCTGCTGGAGAATCAATATATATATATATATATATATATATATATATATATATATATATATATATATATATATATATATATATATATATATATATATATATATATATATATTGAAAAAGTTTTCGAAAATAAACAAAGTTGTCTGTTTGTAAATTGTTTCTCTTGAATCCCGACCTTTCAGAAAATGACACAATGCAAACTAATTTCTGCTGCCAGCGCGTGCTTCGTGAACAAACTGTATACTCTATCCATCGGAGCCCGCCCCAACGTGCGCTAATGCTCTTTCACATCATAGCGATTGAGAGGGTTCAAGACATCGATCAATACTATCGCTTGGTCAGTGTCGGTGTAAGGCATTTTGGTGCCCAAGGCGAGACCAGATATTTGGCGCCCCCCTTCCACTCACGCCCTCCCCCACCCGCCAATCATGAAATAAACCCCTTAGCCCAGCGCCCTAGGCGATTGCCTAGTTCGCCTAGTGGAAGCGCCGGCTTGGCGCCTGGTGACAAATTAGTTAAAATAGCTTCGAAACCATTATACAACGATTTATGAGAAGGGGTATGGGGAAATAACATTTTTGTAAACGCCTGCAGATGATAAATTGAAACAACGCCTATTTCAGGAAAAGCCACTAAATTACATTAAATTTCAGGACAATTATTAGCAGGCCATGACTCCGCCCCGGGCTCCCCACACAGCACACATCGCTCTCCTAAACCACCCTAGCTGCTTAAAAAGAGCAAGAAACCTCACTTGGTTTCGTCCTTTCTGGTCTCGTATTTTGACTCTATGCCTTCGTCGTCGCCCTACGCGCCATTTACCGTTAGTACGCGACTGGCACTGGAGAAAACTATAGGATGATTTGCAACTTTCCATATATTACAGACATGCGGCACCTATTAGTGCTCTCTCTCTCTCTCTCTCTCTCTCTCTCTCTCTCTCT
Source organism: Unio pictorum (assembly GCA_030141615.1). Classification (NCBI taxonomy): domain Eukaryota; kingdom Metazoa; phylum Mollusca; class Bivalvia; order Unionida; family Unionidae; genus Unio; species Unio pictorum. The sequence continues at coordinate 3,458,077 of JARLTB010000026.1, forward strand.
CTCTCTCTCTCTCTCTGCCTGTTCTGTGGCACCACAAATCTAGTTGCTGTATTTTACACCTACAACAAGAAGAACATCAGGAAGGAGATATTAATATTAAGCACTAATTTTGACATCAACGTAATGGTTCACTTATTCAATGGTACGTGTAAATAAATGTACTTTACTGACGTAAGCTTTCGAATCATATTTCATGTGTATGGGGGTAAATGGGCTTAAGTTTAATGACTAAGGTATAAGGATGGTAAATTACTGCAGACATAAGTCACGTATTAGCGATATTATGTCTCTTGCTATATATATATATATATATATATATATATATATATATATATATATATATAGAGAGAGAGAGAGAGAGAGAGAGAGAGAGAGAGAGAGAGAGATTCGTCTACAACAGCAGTATCAAGGAGATATAAAAATATTTGGCATTCACGTGATGATTCACTTGTTAAATAGTAGATGTAAATAAATGTACGTTACTAGCGAAAGCTTTTGAGTCGTGTGTCATGTATAGGGCGGGAATTAAATAAGGGCAATAACGATCGTGACGGAATGAAAGCTTATATAAACTGGTTTTATTCAAGTGCCACTGTTGAACTATGTAATCGTGCTTAAGGAATGTCGCGGGTGACCTAGTTTTAATATGTACTTACATGGATATATTGAAAGGTAAATGCATAGTATTTATACAGTATTTACGACACGAAAACGTGATAAGATCCAACTATATATATTACCGGTTGCTATCAGTAGCAAAATATTTACCATGAGTAACATACTTACGTGTATCTCGCAGAAAATATTTTGCTACAAAATCTGTTTCTAACGACACCATTTTGTACATATTATTATACTGAATTTTTTTCCCCCATGAGCATGTTAGTACGATAATGTCCAATGCGGCAAGCACCAAGCTCTATGAACAAATTACGATTGATTCTTTTCGGAGTAGAAGAAGAAAGAAAATGGAACGGTTTTATATTTTTCTTATTTACTCAACTGGATTTTTTTAGACAGATTACATTAACTGTAGTTACCGTTTGAACACTTCATGTAAAAGTTTGCAAATTTCATTTGTTAATATTAACTTCCTTGTATAAAAAATGACGCATATATTGTACATGTATTTTGTTATAATGATTGTTATGACTGGAACATTTCCTCCTTAAATTTACTATGTCGTATATGTATAGTTTGTAATATCCACTATTTGATAGTTATAACATTTTCACAGTGACTGCAAACAACATTGATTAAAAAAAAAACATTGCATTTCGCTCTAAAAGAACGTTTGCAGTGTAGACCTCAGATAAGTAAATAAATCCAATTACAGAAACTTTCCATTTACATTACGTTGTACAAGCTCGTCAAGTCAAGCAAGTCAAGATTTCATTTCATCCAACGATTTACTGATTTACAATTTATAAGATGTAAGTTTATTTAAATTTTAATAATACATGACAAACAGAACAGTTCAAGCTGAGCACATCAATCAAAACTTATTACGAGAGAGAGAGAGAGAGAGAGAGAGAGAGAGAGAGAGAGAGAGAGATTATGTTATTCCTACTTTTAAAAAGTATAAAGATACTTACGTTTGTTTTGTTATGGTTTATTTTTACCTAAGGAAGTTTGAAGGAAAAACACATTCCACTTAGAAAATCAAATCCATAGGAAACATCCACCATCTCAAAATATCACCAGAGTGAACTGATAACGAATGCGACCAAAACATTCTCACAGAATAGTATAATTAAACATTCCTCGATGTAATTTGCAATAAGATTTGACACAATTTCCATGGATCGTGACATGGTACGATGGTTCGTGCATTAGTTTAACGTTTTGAAATATGTTTTGTTTTATAAATCCCTCTCGGCGAGACCCAGAAAAACATGATCTTTCTCGTCAGCGAACGCGGTGAGAAAATAAATCTAGCCAATGGCGCAAGGAAAATATGTTACTTCCTGGTGGGAAATGTGCGATGCAACTTCCTTTTCATCTAAGTATGACGCATTAAACGCCTTACCTTATATCCTGTTTGTCATTCTCTCGCTGGTTTCACAAGATATGGATTACATTCAATGGAGCGACTTTTGATGAAGTGTAATCTGTCCTATAGTTCCTGGAATTGTAATAGATAAATCATGGATTAAAGAAAAAAAATAGGATTGTCTACAAAAATATGGAAAAAGTTGACTTATTAGACAAGGAAATGATAAAAACTAAACATGTTCTCAACGCCATGTGTGATTTCACTAGGATGGTACAGCATGGATACCCATTTTGTCACCATCTCAACAAAAGAGATGAATATTCGTTCACTGCAGAGACACATTTTTAATTAATCACATAAATTAACCAACAAAAAGGTGTCATGCGAACGAAGGAATATGGGATTTTTTGGCACATAACCGTCTTTCGTGATTTAAAACATCCATGTAAAAATAATTGTTAACTGGTCAAATCACAAAAACTAAGATACACTGATGACATGACAAGTTATTTGAAAACGCCTGAAGACAAATATATGGATTCATATCAAGAGCTAAGCAAACATTTTGGGAATCTAGAGACGCCAAAGAAATCGACACGGGAAAGAAGTGTAAGCTAAAACAAAAGGAAGCGAGAAAGATCAGATTAAGACGAAAGCAGAAAGACCAAAGGAAAACCATATATAAATGAATCAGAAACCAAGGCCTGGAGATGATATTAAGATACTCCAAAATATGATGACAAAATACAAAAATACTGTCTTATTCAAACGAATAGGGATGTTACCTCAGATGCAGATACCATCTTGGACTATCCAGGACGAGGTTCCCAAGCAAGGATTCTGACACAGCACAGAATGCAGAGAGAGAGTATTAAGTTCAGGAGACCCAAGACAGTATTCCAAGTTATTCATGGAAGAAAGTACAGAAGATGAGTTAGAAACTTTCTTTGGTGATAAACTGTTAAATGTTGGGGACACTCACATTCTATTCAAAGCATGGGCAATGGAAACAATATGAGCTATCAGGAACGCAGCATATTGGTTGGTAAATCTGTATTATGTTAAGAGCTCCCTCTAGCGGGAACACATTTTGGACAGATCTGGTCCTATGGCTCCAGAATACGTACGTCTCTGCTAATGACAGTCATTGCATTATTTGCAGAGTTATCTCACTCAAAAATAGGCTTGATCAATGAATTGCGTTTCAATCGCGTTACATTGGATAATTACAAGCAAATAAGAGAAGGCAAGGGTCACATTGTACCAATACAAACAATGGATTCTTTAGCGGAGATTCTCAGCCTATCATTATTACAGTTCACACAGAGCCATGGGCTGCAGTACCAAAGGGCAAAGCTGCAATGGAGGAACTGTCATTTAAATTCCTGTGTAGCAGCAATAGTGAAGTGCTCAATCAGCACAAGCTTACAAATCGAAACAAGATGATAAATACAATGTGGATGCTTGACTGTAATTGATGAACTATTGGCAGGGGAAACATTTCCAGTATCATGGCTGAAGTAACGTCAGCAAAATTCGATGACCCAATCTGAAGCGAATAAAATTAAGCTTTATTGCTAGAAGATCCTGACTTAACACCCTTAACAGACTCAGATTCTGATGAATGGTTACGTGATTTTGAAATAGAAGGAATGATCCGGGATGAAATTGCAGAAGAAATTGCACGTCACTAAATGATTTCAATAAAATTGCCCAGTCCAATTATTCTTGATTCAGTCACTTCTACTTTGTCTTTGACCACGGTGCCAACCAAACCTGATTTAACATTCGTGTTTCCTCATTTGATATTTTAACAAATTTTTCTTCTTCGACAGCAGTGACGATATTCTTTGCTCTTTCCGCTGATTCTTCAGCTACAAAGGTGATCTCTAGTAAGGTCAAAATAAACGACAAAGCAGGAGTGTTTTAAAGTTTACTGGATGTATCTAAACAACTATCTCACCCCTATATTATACTGCTGTTGATGATAATGGTTTGGGATAATTCAGATTTTCTAAATTCGAAATGCCTACGAACCATATAAAGTTGTGTGACTTTAGTTAATCTGTACTTTATTTGTGGAATTCACACAGACCCGTCCCAGCATAGAGAGTTGATTAGGAACTTTAGAAAAATCCCCTCATTTTTATATAGAAATATCAACGTTTCGATGTGTATTTTCCCTATTCACCCATTATTAGTGTTTAGGTATTTTCACTAAAGACACAAACGATTTGGAACAATACTTTTGAATTGAAGTTTCTCTCTTTAATTTTATTTCTTAATGCATTTCTTTTTAAAGAAGAGATAAGGCTTTCAATTGTTGTAATGGTATTTATTTTGTTTAGTTTGTTGCTAAAAATATCAATAACAAGTGCTTAAATTTGTTCAGTTTTCTTATTTTAAATCCTACAAAAGAATACAAGATTGTTGTTGATGATGATGATAAATTTGAATGTAAATGCTGTGCGGCTACCAGAGCCATGTAGCACTGTTTAACCTTAGCATTACGCAAAGTATATAATTACTCCTTGGGATAGGAAATGTGCCACTTTCCCAAGGCATTTATGTGTTCATTGAACGCTATCTACCTGAGCCGTCAGATCGGAGTTACTATTGAGCAACTATCGATTTGAATGGAGTGCCGTTGTGAGTGGGATTTGACCCAGTACGCACTCACCCTGTACAAGATTGTGATTAATGAGGATATTAACACAGTTAGGCAGATGTGAATGAAAACACTTCGTTTGTTACTGCTGTTAAATTTTATTGTCTTCATTCAAAACATGCTTGCCTTATATCTTTGTGTTTTAGGGGTCATATTTATTCTTAGGTTAATACATGCATCGATAGCCATTACAGCTCGGGTTATTATCCTTGAGGTACACTGAACATGTACTTCATACAAACCCAAAATTCACAAGTTTGAAGAAAGAAAAAAACACAACAAACAAACAAACAAACAAACAAACAAAAAAAACAAAAACACAAAACAACAACAAAAGAATAAACATACCACCCACTCAGTATTGTAACACTTATGTGTACCGAGTGTGTCAACATGCTAAAGTGAGCTACAAAGAAATTGTCAATTTCAAAACGCGAACAATAATGGCACAGTTAAGTATTTGATGTGGTAAGAAACGGTACAATACACAACAGAGTGATTTAAGTTCACATTCCAGTCTATCTGCACTGCAATAGTAACAACGCAATAACGAAGGCATCATTTTGCTACACTATCTTAGAACAAATCAATGCATCACTCGCTGTAAGTCATTTCATTGGCTAGACTTATTTTCTTACGGCGTTAGCTTCGAATTGACTTCAGTAGCTTTTCACACACTGACGAGATAGGCCGAGGCAATTTATCAAAAATATATTTCCAAACCTTAAACTAATGCACGAACAATCGTATCACCGGGCGATGCATGGAGTTGGTGTCAATCTTATTGCAAAATACATCGAGGAATGTTGAATTGTACTATTCTGTGAGAATGTTTTAGTCGCATTCGTTACCAGTTCACTCTGGTGATATTTTAAAATGGTGGATGTTTTATATGGATTTGATTTTCTATGTGGAATGTGTTTCCTTCAAACTTCCGTAGGGAAAACGTACCATAACAAAACAAACGTAAGTGTCTTGATACTTTTAAAAGTAGGAATAACAGCCCCCCCCCCCCCTCTCTCTCTCTCTCTCTCTCTCTCTCTCTCTCTCTCTCTTTCTCTCTCTCTCTCTCTCTGTATTATGTAATGTAAATGTTTCTGTAATTAGATTCATTTACTTATTTGTGGTCTACACTGCAATTGTCCTTGTAGAGCGAAATGCAACTTTTATTTTTAATCAGTGTTGTTTGCAGTCACTGTGAACATATTGTTTATAAAATGTTATAATTATCAATAGTGGATATTACAAACTATACATATAAGACATAGTAAATTTAAGGAGGAAATGTTCCAGTCATAACAATCATTATAACAAAACACATGTACAATATATGCTATTTTTAGACAAAATAAGTTAATATTAAAACCTGAAATTTGCAAACTTTTACATGAAGTGTACAAACGATAACTACAGTTTTTGAAATCTGTCTTAAACAAAAAACAGTTGAGTAAATAAGAAAAATCTAAAACGTTTCTGTTTTTATGACTTTTTTTCTATTCTGAAAAGAATCATACATATTTTGTTCGTAGACTCATGGAAAAAGAATTAAATATAATAATATTTATAACGTGGTGTCTTTAGAAACAAAGATTTTGTAGTAAAATAGTTTGTGCAAGATACATGTAAATATGACACTCATGGTAAATAATTTGCTGCTGATAGCAATGGGTAATACACAGTTAGATCTAAACACGTTTTCGTGTCGTAAACAAAATAGAAATACTATAAACGTACCCTTCAATATATACATGTATACAGCGCCGGATTAAGCACCGTGGAGGCCCATAGGCAGTCAAACTTTTGGGGCCCCAGACCCACGGTCACGGTCTCATGGGGGCCCCTGATGGGGCCCATAGGCAGTTGCCTACTCTGCCTAATGGGTAATCCGGGACTGCATGTATATAATTAACACTACGCCACTCCCAACATTACTCACGCACGATACGTCGAGATGGCATACAATGCAGAGGTGATCCGATGCAAGTGCGTGGGATACAAGGGTGGATTGCAGAATATTATCGTCGGGTCTATAAATAAACCAGTCTAAAACATGAATGGATTCTAGTTTAGTATACCTATATATACCTATATATTAACACTACGACTCGTAGTTGGATAGTTCTATATAAGCCTGGCATACCAATCGTTCTTCAATTTTCTTCCTAGTGTACACAGCAGTTAGATTTGTGGTGCCACGTAACCGTCAGCGGAGAGGTATGGATAAAATACATCTCTCTCTCTCTCTCTCTCTCTCTCTCTCTCTCTCTCTCTCTCTCTCTCGTTTATTTTACTTTTACTTGAAAACTCTAAATGGTTCAACTCTCAGTTTGACGTAATATATATATATATATATATATATATATATATATATATATAGAGAGAGAGAGAGAGAGAGAGAGAGAGAGAGAGAGAGAGAGAGAGAGGTCTGTAATTAATATATGAAAGTTGCAAACAAATAATCCTCCAGTTAACTCCAGTGCCAGTTGCGCACTAACGGTAAATGGCGAGCAGACAACGACGAGGGCATAAAAAGCCAGGATACGAGACCCGAAAGGTCGAAACCAAGTGAGGGTTCTTTTCCGTCTCCAAGTAGCTAACGGGTTATGGGGAGCGCTGTCTGCTGTGTGCAAATCCCAGGGTTGAGTCCTGGCCGCCAGTATTTTTTTTAAACATTTAAATATAAGGCAATTTAGTGGCTTTTCCTGAAATCGGCGAAGTTTGAATTTATTATCTGCAGGCGTTTACAAAATGTAATACCCACGTACCCCTTCCCATAAATCTATTTGTGGTTGTCGGATGGAGTCGAAGCTATTTTAACTGATTTGTTACCAGGCGATGGTATTGATCGATGTCTTGAACCCTCTCAATCGCTATGATCCGAAAGAGGATTAGCGAGCGTTGGGGTGGGCTCCGTTGGGTAGAGTAACATTGTTTCGTGAAGCACACGCTGGCAGCAGAAACGACTTTGCAGATTCCTGTTATACGTGTGTATTTATGTAATTTGCTGAAAGTTCGGGATTCAAAATAAATGTACAAGCATACAACTTTGATCATTTTCGAAAACGTATCACTGTTTAGTCACCCCAAGACCATTGGCACTCGGGGCAACCGCCAGATCCGCACCCCAACCCCATCAGTACGGTACTGTTCAGTACGGAGAATAGAATATAGCTTTGTGGATTAAAAGGATGACGTAAGACACACACACACACACACATACATATATATATCGACAGCCAGAGAAAGAGAAAATCACTAATACATGCCTTATGCGTGTAGCAAATTATCATCACCATCCTTACACATTAGTTTTAACACATCCGTAATCACTTCAAGGAATCATCTCAATGATCCGGTATCATGCTAAGACAATTCCAATAACTGCGTTCCGTAGACGAAAATCTAAAAGATCATATGCCAAGAGTACTTGAAAACGAGCGATATGTGGATCACACCATTAATCAGGAACATTATGAGGAAGATGTTCGATTAACATTGTAATTCGCATATAAAATGTGCGTTAGCAAAATATTATTAAACTTGATCATTCCAGCATTGTGTGACCGCGGTAGTGGCTTTTTGGTTAGAGCATCTACCTCGGATGCGGGAGGTTGTGGGTTTGATCCCCGGCCGAGTCATACCAAAGACTTCCAAAGAATTGTATTAACAGCTGCCTCGTTTGACGCTCATCATTAAGAGGTTAGAGTTAGGACTGTTTGGTCTGGTGTCAGGATAATGTGACTGGGTGGGACATCATGCTACATGTCTGCGGCATGATGCTCCAGTGCTAGATATCACAATAAACTGCCACATTGCAGACATCGTAGCGATATGACTAAAAACAATGTTAAAGCAACGTTAAATATCCTAATCACACTCCAGCATTGTGATTCCATTTCCTGGTATAGATATTAGAATAATTAATTTCAAAACTGATCACGTGACCTACATCAACATGTCAAAGGTATGACGATCGATTCTATTTATATAACATAAAATCCCAATACAGATATTATACCACGATTCACATGACATACGGAAAGTTCGCACAAATACGTTTGTTTGTTTTGTTTTTAGGGTTTAACGCCATTTTTCAGCACACGATAGGCTATACATGGCGGCCAGTATTATTGGTGGAGGAAGAACTAGGGAAAACCCCCGGAAAGAACCACCGACACACGAGAAGCTACTGGCAAGCTTTCTCACATAACTACATTAGCCGAATCTTAGACTCGAACCCACGTAGACATAGGTGAGACGGCAGTGTTCCGTAACGGAAAGCGCTTTAGACCACTCGGCCACTCGCGGCCCCCTTACACAAATACGTCATGTAGACAATAACGTTACTTGGCAAATATACACAGCAGATATATAACAATTGTCAAGAATTGTAATAATTGAGAATGTAGTAAATGTTAAACATTATGAGGATTATATTTACAACAAGATACAAATTATGCCGATATTATGATGTATTTTCTTTGTGATACGTATCTGATGGAAAATTCTTACTTGCAAGTTTTTATTATTATTATTATTATTATTATTATTATTATTTCAATGCTCTTTTGCAAAGAATCATTTATTCCGATCATATCAAATCTTTCACGACCAATGAAAGATTGATTGCTCGTGCGAATTAACTGATGCTTGAAACACAAATCTGTAATATTCACCAGTGTTGAACACGGTCGTTTCTTGAGGAGCAGAGAAAGTTTACTATAGATGAATATGACAGTTTGACTAAATTTAAATTTAACTAACTTAATTTTCCGTCCTAGGACGGGAATACAACAGTGGGATGATCGAGCTCGAAAGAAAGTAAAAATATAAAATTAAAAGTATATTTAAAAACGGGATGCTGCATAGAGTTTCGAACTTGCAACCTCTTGTTTGTCAGCCGAGACACAAGCAAACATGGATGCTTATATATATATATTCAAACGGGGGAAATTTCCTTTCTCGGGTTTCTTATACAGATAGATCAAATACTAATCGAATTATTGAAACTATGGGATTTACCGACATGCCACAAAGTTCTCCGAATATTACGTGTACAAATAAAGCTGAAAACCCCGTATTCATATTCATATACTTAGAACAACTTGGTAATAACGTACGCGAATCATTTGTGAGACAACTGAATGAAAGTGTCAGCAAACGTAAGAATAATCCAAGATATTAAAAAAATCAGATTTCCTTGCAATGAAACATATTTTACCCGAGAAGGACTGAGGTCAGTCAGAACATTCTACAACATAGCTCAGACATGATCGTAAAACATAACGTGACATACATACAGAACTGTTTCCAGCGGAATCGAGACACCGTCGATGCAGCAGTTAAACCTTATGGTATGTGACAATATAACGGTCACTATATTTGATACAGTTGTATAAACGAAATTATTAAGATGCTGTTTCCTGGCAGAAATTCAAAGCCATGGCAATGTGTATTTGACGTCCAAATCAGTATTTCTAATCTCAATTGCCTCTGATTGGCGACTAATTTCATCGCATTTGGTGAGGGATGAAAAACTATACAATGTCAATATCACGGTAAACAATAATACAAACAGATATGTCATATGTTATTGTTGCTGCTGTTGTTATTATTATTATTATTATCATTATTATTATTATTATTATTATTATTATTATTATTATTATGTTCTGGTTACTTGAAACATTATTATTATTATTATTATTATTATTATTATTATTATTATTATTATTATTATTACAGGGAATAATCATTTCCACGAGGACACCGTATGCTCTCCTTGATGGCAAGATCAGAGGATGATAAAGAATCTTTCACCAGTGTAAGTCCCACATCCTTGCAGCGTTATTTTGAAAACGTTTTGAATTCGTCTGAAATCGACAGTAAGATTATGATCAATGAGTGGGCTAGGTACATCAGCTTTAGAACATTCCCACAAAATTCCCCGGTGCACCCAAATAGATTATCGAAATCCGGGTTTTATTATATAGGCCAGGGTGATGAAACTGTTTGTTTCTCGTGTGGATTTAGGAACAAAAATTGGAAAGCAGGAGAGTCCCCACATGAAGTTCATACGAGATTGTCGCCGAATTGTAATTTTGCAAATGGAACTGGAGACGGCAATATTCCTATATTAGATGGAAATAAGGGTTCCTGCAAGGGCACTAATCAAATCTCGGACCCTACATTTCAGTCCCCTGCACGTGATAATATAGAACGGAATCAAAAGCAATTCGAACCTTTGAGCGCAAAGAAGAATGACGAAGTAACGAATACATGCATCGCCAATAGTCAGTACTCAACTACAGATGCAAACAATACAACAGAGGAAGCAACGAACAACACCAGCAAGTTTGCAGAAGGACGAAGCATGAACAGTACAACATTAGACAAGACCCATAATGATACAATTAGAAATCCCGAGGTCTCTACTATTACCAATGGAACACTGACTGCCAAAACTGAAGATTCTAAGCTAGAAATACCCAAACCTGAACCTGTGAAGCAAACGATCGATACACTTGGAAGATACATTGAAAAACCAAAGCATCCTCACTACTCTATCCTGACATCCCGCCTGGAATCCTTTAGAGGATGGCCTTCCCTAACAGTACCTAAACCTTCCGAGCTGGCTGCTGCAGGTCTGTACTATGTTGGTAAGTTTCATGTACGGATAAGGTATTATTTTGTTTGGAACATCTCCCATCTCAATTTACTTTTTTCCTGCACTGATACTAATAGGTTCGATCAATCTTAAACTTGAACGATTATACATAATGTACAGCCTGTCTGAGTGTAAGAGACTTTATATAAATTTAGGTCAATGCAATGCTATTTTAAAGACATGGATACGATTGATTGTTTAATAAATATTGTTCAAAGATCAATAATATTATATGATATGTCAAATATCCACTAATCAATTAAACAATTTGCAGATGTACTGATTTCTAACAGGAGATACGTCTCAGATAATGTGAAACGTTTTCCTGACCTTATTTCGTATTATTTTAAATCGAAGACAAACACATCCATGGATATTATTTTACGGTTTAATTACTTAATATCGATCTTTCATAGGTGTAGGAGACTGTGTACGATGTTTCTATTGCGGAGGTGGGTTGAGAAGCTGGGAGGAGGGAGACGACCCTTGGAGAGAGCATGCACGGTGGTATCCAAATTGTTCTTTTCTAAAACAGTCCAGGGGAGAAGATTTTGTCTTAAGGCAGATGGCGGGAATAAATCTGAGATCTGAAGAAACCCTGGATATTGAATCACATGACTTGTGGGGAATTTGTGAAATGGAATCAGGAGATGGAGCATCTCTAGTCGGAGAGACTGCTAATTCAAATTCCATTGATTCTCCAGCAGTACAAAGTATACTATCCATGGGTTACAGTCTCGAAATGGTCAGACAAGCAATAGAGAGACTTGAGTCTAGAAAAGGTAACCATAATAATCACCTTTATTATTAAAAGACAGTCTTTGAAGAAGCATCACAATTGAAGAACATTTTAATGCATGATAATAGATAATAATGCATCACGTAACACATTAACCAATATCGTTGACGAAACAAGCCATGGTATTAAGAACGAAGTCTTTTGACTGAAATTCAATTGATGTAACATAATAGTGATGAAATTTACTAATACTTATGATCCTGCTAGCTTTTCAATATAGTAGACGACTGACTGATATATGTTTTATGCAGCTATGTAACAGTCGCTTCGAATAAAAATTATCCATTTTTATCTCAATAACATTTAAATAATGTGTTATTTTCTTTAATTAAAGGACAGTCCAAGATTTTTGTGAATGATTTGCTGGAGGTAATATTTGAAGTAGAAGAAGCACAAACATCAAAGCAGGCGAATGAATTAAAATCTACCAATGACATGGTTAAAAAACCCGACAATATAAACGGAACATGGTACACGGAAAATGCAAGCAACGAACAGAAGACAAATCATTACTCGCCACACGATAATAGCCATTCTAAAGTTAAAGAAGAAAAAGATTCCTCTAAATCCAACATGTCTTCAAAAGAACTGGAATCTCTGCTGGAACAAAACCAGGAACTCAAAGACCAGATGACATGCAAAATTTGCATGGACAGAGAGGCATGTATTGTGTTCTTACCGTGTTGTCACATGATGGCCTGCCCACAATGTGCTCCGGCTTTCAGAAAATGTCCTGTATGTAGGCAGCTAGTAAAAGCCACTGTAAGGGCTTATGTTTCGTAAAGAGCTAGGTTAGGTAAACACAACATATTCTTACTAGAAAACGATTGGATTTGGATTTATGGACTAACAAAACGTAAAGGCTTTTGCTGACAATGTACATGCTGAAGTCTACGAAGTACGAATTATCAAAGTTTTCTTGAATGGGAAAAATTCACTTTTACATGCAAAAACGAAGATTATATATTTACTTTTTGTCGATTCGTTTAGGTGCCTTTCATATTTTGTAACCACATTTATCTTGTTGTTCTGTCGAAGTTTTGATATCCAATTAATTGATGTTTACGCATTAGTTTCTAAGAATTATACATAATGCAATGTAGAATTATGAATAATACACTGATATACGGGTATCAAGATGAAGAAGTTTATTGCACCGCAGCGTTTCATATTTAGTTTCAATTTTATGTGCAATATATACATTTTAATGTTCAAAACTGACTCACTGACACGTCTTTATATCATTTTTATGATGTTTGTAAGATCCTTAAATGTTACTGTGATAAATGTCATTACTTAATTGGTGTTAATTCCGTCCTTTTATTAAATGTTTAAAAATGTTATATATATGTTATATGGTTCTGCGGGTTATTCCTGTGATTTATCTCATTTAAAGTCAATAAAAGTGTCAAACATAGTTTCATTTTTGTTTATTATTATTATTATTATTATTATTATTATTATTATTAATAATATTATTATTATTATTATTATTATTATTATTATTATTATTAATTTCTTATGGATAAGTGGACATCCGATATACATCCAGATTTGTATTCCAGTAGAATAATGAATGAACTATTTGTATTCCAGGGTTGAAGTCTAAAAATACAATATATGGAAGCTTAAATTTTGACGTCCATCTTCACTTGGAGCCGAGGAAATTATCCACAATTACAAGGTGTAGTGACATATTTTATACTAATTTAGTACATTTTCTTTTATGGGAAATTATTGTTTGATTGTTGGAGCAAAACAGGCAAATCTTTCAACATGACACGTGTGGAATTCTTAATAGCCGGAAAGAAAAAATAAAATCATTTGGTTTTATTGTCATGCTCTTATCAAGTTCTACAACCCATAATCTATTCTATATTCTAAGAATTGTTTGTGCTCTAGTTATATGCTTGTCCTTGTGATAAACTTGATACAACATACAATAGTATTTCTATCTGTCTAAAGGGCCGTAAATTAAAGGATACCTCGGCTTTCTCCATGAATTTAAATTAACAAAGTGCTTGCCAAAAACACTAAAAATGATACATACATGAACTAATTGAATTATACTTCATCGTCTCAAAAATATATATTATTTAGAATGTGAAAGTGGCTTTTAGAACTCGATACCATTGATCCTGATAGACTAGGAGGTCACTAGAATATAAATTGATATATTTGCATAATCGAATTAACTAAACGGATAAATCAATATTATTCTTAAAATCCTTTTAGATAGCTATCAATTTATATTTCTTACACCACTTGATCAAAGCCCAATATACTTGGGATGCCTTCAACAGATTAATATTGGACATTTGTTTTGATAACAATGATTAATCTAGTAGCAATGGTGCAAGAACAACAACTGATAATATCAACACGTGATATATGTCTCACTTTGGAAAATATAAAGTTAAACATGGCATTAGCAATGGTCACTATAATTCTGAAACTAAGAAAACTATGTAATGCAGTAGGTTATATTTGACGCGTGTAATATGTATATGCAGTAGCTACACATGAAGAAATTTGTATCAAAAATGTCTACCTTTGCTGTCCATCTCGTCACGAAATGTTGTCATCAACACAACAACTCTCTGCATCTTTGCTCTTTACTTTTCTACTTCCAGATTCCCGAAAATACTCTGTAACCGCAATCCAGATAGTAGGGAAACAACAATCTCCTTTGAACAGTAAGTAACCAAGGTAATATTCTTTCCTTCTGCAGTTTTCATATCACCCCATTTTGTGTAAATCTTGACATATTGGTCACAAGGATTTGTCAATGTTAATGTATTTTCCTCAGATCTTATCATGCCATAGTGTAACAATAAGTCAAGGTACATCGTTAGCAATGCTGTTGTTGTTATAGGGTTTAACGCCACGTTTCGGTACACGATAGGCTGGCTATACATGGCGGCCAGTATTATTGGTGGAGGAAGAACCCGGGAAACCCCTAGGAAAGAACCACCGACCCACGAGAAGCTACTGGCAAGCTTTCTTACATAACTACATTAGCCGAATCTTAGACTCGAACCCGGGCAGACAAAGGTGAGATGGCAGTGATCCGTAACGGAAAGCGCTAACAGTGTAGTGAAATCCACACGATTATGTTTCATAATGGATCACAACTTGCATAGCATATTTACGTCTTTTAAAGGGCTTCAGTGGAATGTTTACTTGTCGGAAATAAAGAAGGATAGAATTGAATTCACTGCAGCAAAACTGTATTTAATGTTGTCTATAGTTTCCAGCAATTTTTTGCGAAATGTGTAAATAAAATATAAGTTTTATGAAAATTCTATGCTGTAATTGACAGCTCTGTTCGCTTTAAGCAAACGTTATGTTCGCAATTTCGTTAAAACGTTATTATATGTTTTGACTCACTTAATTCCAAAGTAATTCCCCAAACGTTCATTAATAAACTTTGTTACAGCTCCGTGTTTCTTCAAATCGATGCATATGTTAGGACCATTATGGTATCTCCACTAATTGACTTATATTTATACAAAATATATGGCATCAAGATAAAAAAAATATCAGCTTTTCATGAAATGTATAATTTTAGTGCATCCACTTGAAACAAAACGTTTTGGGAAAGTTAGTGCAGGCATTGTGGTTAGACATTATCTTTACAGGATGTCTTCGAGGGTAGTAACGCGTTTTTTCGTCGTAACTGCATAGAGCAGGGGTCACCAACACGGTGCCAGCGGGCACCAGGTCGCCCCCAAAGACCACATGAGTCGCCCGCAGGCCTGTTCTAAAAATAGCACAACTCAGCTGCGTATAAAATTGTATTTTATTCTGTTGCTATTCTTTTTTTTAATCACAGTTGCATTTATATAGATTTAAAAGATGGCAATATCTTAAAAATATGTTTCTTATACATGAAGTTTCGATAAGTTTAGGTGAACTCTGACGTACTCCAGTTCGAAGGTCAGTATTGTGCGTGTGACAATACAGTGCTCGTGGAGAGTAAGCTAGCGGGCGCAGCGATGATTGGCGCTGAACGCAGTTTCTTACCCCAAAAACATGGCAGAAAAAAGAAAGAAAACCTATCACTTTCACAACGAATGGGAGTCGGAGTTATTTTTTACGACTGTGAAAGAAACCTGCGTGTGTCTTATATGCGGAGCGACTGTGGCAACGGCAAAGCGGCACAATGTGGAGAGACACTTTACTACAAATCACAAAAACTACAATACTAACTACCCACCGGGAAGCGCACTACGGGCAGAAAAAGCCCTTGAGCTAAAGACAGCTTTGGGTAAGCGACAGGCTTTTTTCACAAGGCCGGCGAAAAAGTCACAAAAAGCAACCGAAGCCTCGTTTAGAGCTACGCATTTCCTGATCAAGAAGAAGAAGGCATTTTCAGACGGAGAAATTGTCAAAGAAGCAATGATGATAATTGCTAACACTGTACTTAAAGACGAGAAATATGGAACCGATGTAATCGCCACTCTCTCCGACGTCCAACTGGGGGCATCTACGATGGCTAGACGAGTGTCAGCTTTGTCCAGTAACTTGGTCGATCAGCTGGACCGGGATCTGGCGAGGTGCAGGTTGTTTAGCATATAGTGCGACGAGTCCGTGGACAGCAGTAGTACAGCGCAGCTGATGGTTTTTATCCGGATGGTGTTTGAAGATTTCTCCACAAGAGAAGAACTCCTGACACTACTGCCCATAAAGACAACTACGAGGGGAGTTGGCATTTATAACACAGTGAAGGAGTTTTTCGTGCAGAAAAAGGTACCATTGGAAAAGCTGGTAGCGGTGACCACAGATGGGGCTCCTGCTATGATTGGCCGACATGCAGGTTTCATCGCTCAATGTAATGGTGACCAAGACTTCCCATAATTTCTGCATTACCACTGCATCATTCACCAGCAGGCATTGTGTGCCAAAGTGATCGGCTTTGGGCACGTGATGACTCCCGTTGTGAAAATCATAAACAATATCCACTCCAAAGCAAAACAGCACAGGATTTTCAAAGTGCTATTGGAGGAGATGGCAGCTGAATATAGTGACCTGCTACTACACACAGAAATCAGATGGCTCAGCAGAGGACGAGTTTTACTTCGTTTTTTGTCACTTTTGGGTAAAATCAAAGAGTTCATGCAGTCCAAAGGCGAAGACGTCTCACTGCTAGATGACACAGAGTGGACACATGACCTTGCATTTTTGAAGGACATTACTGGGAAACTAAACCACTTGAACTGCGAGCTGCAAGGTAAAGGCAAGGCTGTTGTTAATATGATAAGCGCTTTAAATGCATTTAAAGCCAAAATTAACATTTTCAATGTGGATATACAGAGAAAAAAGGTGCTGCACTTTCCCTCTGTGCAGTCAGTGATGAAAGACAATGTTTCTGCATCTGATACATTTGACAAAGTTGCAGACAAGTACTGTGAAGTCATAAACAGACTTGGGCAAGAGTTTGAGAATAGGTTTTGTGACGTTGATCAGCTTGAGACATGTGTATCATTCATTTCCAATCCTTTCATGAATGTGGACACAACAAGCTTTGCTGAGCAACTAAGTACAACGTGCAGCTTGGATGCTGGACAGGTGGAGATTGAAATCATAACATTGCAAAATGACCTCCACCACAAAGCCTACCAGGCTGCACCAAACTTTTGGTGCCTTGTTGACACAGAGAAGTACAGTGGTGTGTGTACAGCAGCTATGAAGGTTGCCAGCCTGTTTGGTTCTACCTATCTATGTGAATCAGCATTTTCTGACATGAACTTCATCAAGAACAAACACAGAACACGCCTCACTGATGCACATCTGAAAGAGTCACTCACAGTTGCAGTGTCAAGTTACACACCAGATTACATTAAAATGGTAAACAGCATGCAATGCCAGTCTTCCCACTAACAAAGAAAATGATACCAGATGTCAGTGGCAACATGTCAGTGCCATGGCAAAGTTTAATTAAAATATTGAAGAATTGTTCAATTTAAAATGTGTATTCATGACATGTAACAGTTATTATTTTGTTAAAAATACAGCAGATTTGGTCATTAGTTCAAAATGTGACAAGATTTATTTAAAAATATTTAAGTTTTTTCACTACATTACAGACATTACAATGTACATAATTGATAACTTTTTGAAACATGGTGCAACATAGTTCATGATTTGTTTAAAAGGTTTGTCAGTGGCTAGTGAAAATGGGACAATTTTCCTAAGAAATGTATTGTAAGTGATCATCTGAAAATTTAACAATTACTGAGATAAATAGAAATAAAGTGCTGAATATTGATATCTGTTTCCCACCTTGTCATTGTTGGTAATTATTGTGAGAAATCATTAACGTGATCAGAGTCTTCACATTATTAATAATCTATAAGGCAAACTAAGCAAATTTGTTATTTCAGAAGAGTGTATCAAACTGGTAGCCCTTCGTATTACTCAGTACCCATGAAGTAGCTCTCAGTACCAAAAAAGTTGGTGACCACTGGCATAGAGGAACCAATATTATATTCAAAAGTACTTTACGGAGTGAGGTTCTTCCTAAAATGAAATAAACACGATTACACTTGAAATTTCCTCAGCAGATTAACATTGTCTCACAAGGTTCCTAGATTTTGCTGGAGACAGACAGACAGACACATGCATACACACACACACACACACAATAAGGCCAAATTATCAGGCAATTCATTTTAAAGAACATACATCTCCAGTTTTGATAGTTTAAAATCATTGATTTGGTAGAAATAATTAATGAAGTTTCCAGTTTTATATTTAACTCTGAAAAACTACGTATACGTTTTACCATAAAAACGATAACAACTGCAAGTATTTTGATATTGCTATCCCAATTTTTGTACTTACCGTGTCATGTATTCAGAAATGTCAATGTCATCACAGGAACTCTCTTGACTATCCTTTTATTAGTTTGCAATTTCACTAATTACAGATACCTGATAGCATTCGTAACTGCTCTGCTAATGTTTAGAAAAACAGTAATCAGACATTCTTTTCTTCTGTGGTTTCATATGGTCCTATCAGAAATTAAATTAGGTCTCACTTGATAGTTTTGCATTTTGACACCTCCCTAATATTTGAGGTAGAAGGCATGAGCCTAATTATCACAATCCCAGTATTTTTTTCAGTTCACACATAAGCTAAATCTGTAATGTGGTTTAGATTAACTTTGAATTAGGCTTGTAAACTGGTTGACTTGTTTGTTGGTTACTGCTTGTCACAGTTAGACTAGCACTGGAGATCAAATGCGTAACTTGGGCTTCAAATGAGCCGCGGACTTGGCTTGCGTATTTACATGTGTCTGCTACAGAGGTACATATCTAAAAATCTAGATGGTTGAGGGTGATGAAAAGTATGCTAATTTGTTACAGTACTAGTGAACTTTATTCGTGTATAAGGCACATACTGATTCTTTTAGCTGTCGTGCCACAGGAAAATATTCCAAATACCCACTTTCTGTAAATAAAAAAAAAAATGAATGTAAAAATAGAGTGGTTGGGGGCAGTGCTGATTCAGTATAAAAGCCACTAGTTGAATAAGGAATTCACTTTAATACTTCAGTCAGAATCTTACAAGCATAATTTCAACAAATATCATTAGTTAATTTGTATTTGTGTCTTTAATGTAATATTATTATCCTTTTCTGCAATAGGTCATTGTCGGACAAAAAAATTGCCAAACAAACTGTCCAGTGAGACCTTAGGCACGATAATGACAAGCATTTATTAGTTCAATTAATGCCATACACCAGTAAGAATTGTAGTGACAAGTCTATATGGATCGTGCACAAAATTCACTTATTTTATACTCCTGTAAACTATATCTTTGTGTTAAAAAATAACAGCTTCTTTGATAATGGTTGTAGAATGACGAAAAGCAAATAATTTCAAATAAAGTGTTATGCCGGGGTTTGAAGGTCTTTGTTGTTGTTGTAGGGTTTAACACCATTTTTCAGCACACGATAGGCTATACATGGCGGCCAGTATTACGGTGGAGCAAGAACCCAGGAAAACCCCCGGAAAGAACCACCGACAAATGAGAAGCTACTGGAAAGCTTTCTCACACAACTACATTCGCCGAATCTTAGACTCGAACTGACATATCATAAAATAGTTCACACTGCTACCGATGTACATTTAAAAGAACACAGAACATGATGTAATCAAGGTGCAATATAAAAACACTGTTCATGACTTTTGACATGTCATAACATACAGTTCGTTGTGCTACAAATGTACGTGTCAAAAATAACTCATGCAATAAGCAATGTTCAGTTAGAAAATAAACGGTTTATCCTTCAAGATACCGTTTGATTTATAACTAGCAATGGGACATATCCAGATTACATTATGAGTGTGTAGGTGAGGTCAAAACAGTTGCACATGAAAGGCATCACCTTCGATTGTCAAGCAGCAAGGTCGTACAAATTTGTAATATCACAATGTAAAGCAATACTCTCATCACAGGGTATTGGATCACACTCATTTTCTGACTTGTTCATGACTTGGCGTCCGCCACTGAAGCGGGAGGTCGTCGGTTCGATCCCCGGCCGAGTCATACCAAAGACTTACAAAAATGGTACTAACAGCTGTCTTGCTTGACTCTCAGCATTAAGAGGTTAGTGTTAGGACTGGTCGGCCTGGTGTCAGGATAATGTGCCTGGGTGAGACATCATTCTAGATGTCTGCGGAATGATGTCTCAGTGCTAGACATCACTATAAACTGCCTCACTGCAGACATCGTAGCGATATGACTGAAACATTGTAAAAGCTACGTTAAAAATCCTAATCAAACAAACAAACAAACAAACAAATAATATTGGAGATCGGTTTATCTTTAAGATTGAAAAGTCACACTCGTCGTCGCTTACTTACTCGTTAAAATGATGTGATCGTTTCATGATCATTGTTGATTTGAATACGATTTAACTCTTCTTCTCTCTCCTTCTATAGAGCTATTATATCTATGTTTTGATAACGTCTTGCCATACTTAACATTTCCGAGTTATAAATGACTACATGAAATAAAATGGACTTGAACCGATAAATGCTATATTTACTCTTTGACTTGGTAACCAAAACATTATATCGGACGTTTCCTATTTTACAATACACACAAGCTTACAACTTTACAACTGTACAGTACTTTAATCATTCTAGCGTGACAAGAAAAAAAATTATTTTGTATGTCACATAAAACTTCACCTGTATTTGTTATAAATCTTTTACGGACAATTTGGTAGAAGACCTGGAATATGCTGGTTTGCAAAACTGTCACTAAATATTGCTGCTGTGAAAAGTCCGTTCCAAGGTTGTATTGTTTTGTAATCTGTCGTCGATATAGACCCAAAACATTAATTTACAAAACAATTCACTCTTGCCATTTCAGAACATACAACAAACGCCCACCGCTTTTCATCCGGACCTGCAATTTAAATTGTGGTATGCTGACAATTTTGACATATCAAGATTTATGATAAATGAAAATTGTGTCATACGCAATCCAAAACACAAACAACAGCATTGTCAATATAGAACTTTGCAAGAAATTTTGCACTTATAAAAACGTAATCTACGCATAGAAACACAGACACACACACTCGTTAGCTACTGTGAACACAGAAGGGGAATAAAATAACCCCCATATCTACTATCAACAAAAACTTACCTGAAGACAGACATACAGACAGACAAACAGAAGGGGTAGAAAATAACCCCAATATCTATCAACAAAAACGTGCGCGAAGGCACACACTGTCTACCATCATCACATAAGGTAAGATAAAACTTAATATCTACTATCAACACAGAAGGGAAGAAAATAACTAAATAAAAAAATAATATATATTATCCACACAAAAGGGAACAAAACCCCCCGCACATTATATACTATCCACATAGTGTAGGGAAGGGTCTTTTTGTATAGACACAAACACATACGTACGCACGCACGCCCACATGTGTTACTGCATTGGGTGGCTAAGTCTTTAGACTTGTGTTTTGAGAAATGGGCAGACTAAATTAGCATTACATTCGAGAGATAAAGAAAGAATGGTAAAAAACAGGAAAGAAGCACGCCATTTTTAGTTCGGTTATATTTTTGCAGAATTATAGGAAACAAAAAAATTAAGAAAACCATTCATTCTATATATGCACTTCATTGTTTTCATTCATTCATCACTTTATAACAAAGCGTGTTATGTATTGTCAACTAACTTATATTATAACATTTGCAAATATATTCAAAATCTAAGAGATTCCTTGTTTCGCAGCACACGCTACCAACAAATGTTCACAAATCTAAGGTTATGGGAAATAATAAATAAGCAGCACCAAAACGCGCCTTGTTCTATCGTCAGACTAAACTGCAAGACAATAGGTCAAACATTGTTACACTTATTCCGAACTTGTAGTTTTGTTTAGAATTCAGAGTTAAGCATAGACATGGTTATACAGTGCAATGTCACTTGCGTCATTCTTCAAAAAGCATTTCTGAATAACGCTAAATCTGATGTTATAACTTTTTTCCGTGACATCATTGCAGTGCTAAAATTGGATAAAGCTAAGATACCTGAATTGTACAAGCTCGTTTTTTTTATTTCATCCAACGATTTACTGATTTACAATGTGTAAGGTGTAATTTTTTTAATATAAAAATACATGACAAACAGAACAGTTCATATAAGTGTGGTAACCATTGATCACATTTTTGTCTATAACAATATGGTAGAAGTTGGCTTCTCAGACAAGGATAAAAATGTTCTCAACGCCATGTGATTTCACTAGGAAGGTACAGCATGGAAACATTTTATCACCATCTTAACAAAACGTCTGTCGTGATTTAAAACATCCAAGTAAACAATATTTGTTACCTGGTCAAATCCCAACAAATACAATACATTAATGGCGTGACTAGTTATTTAGAACTCTCCCAAGACAAATATATGGATTCACATCAAGAACTATGCAAACATTCTGGGAATCTCGTGACACCAAATCAATCAACACGGGAAAGAAGTGTGAGCAAGAAGACATCAAAAACAAAAGGAAGAGAGAAAGATCAGACTAAGATGAAGCTGAAGATCCAAAGCAAAATCATATATAAATGAATCAGTAACCATGGCCAGGAGATAAAATCAAGATGCTCCAAAATATGATGACAAAATACAAAAATACTGTCTTATTCAAACGAATAAAGGATGTTACCTCAGATGCAGATACCGTCTTGAACTATCCAGGACGAGGTTCGCAAGCAAGGATTCTGACACATAATGCAGCGAGACCCAAGACAGTATTCCCAATTATTCATGGAAGAAAGTACAGAAGATGAGTTAGAAACATTTAACTTTTTTTGGTGATAAACTGTTAAATGTTGAGGACACTCACACTCTGTTATACCTGGGCAAAGGGAAACAGGAGCTATTAGAAACGCAGCATATTAGTTGATAAATCTGTATTGTTAGTTTCAGGAATGTTCCGAAATTGAACACACACACACACACACACACACACACATATATATATATATATATATATATATATATATATATATATATATATATATATATATATATATATGCGTGAGAGCTCCCTCCCGCGAGAAAACGTTTTGGACAGATCCTGTCCTAGTCCTCCATAATACATACGTCTCTGCTAATGACAGCCATGTTTTGTTTTCAGAGTTGCCAAAAGGCATAGCTGCAACGGAAGATTCTCAACTACCCCCCCCCCCCAAAAAAAAAAAGTATAAATGTCCTCAAATCATTCTATGGTAAGGGCTACGCAAGACGTCATTAAATTAAGAAAAAACGCGTGGTCATAACGACGCGAGGCGAACACAACGCGCGAGTATAAGCGAGGCAAGATATTTGGTAAGGGCTATGCAAAGAGACTCATGGGAGAAAAACATTATACAAGACAAAGCCGCCAAATGACGCAACATGAGGCTATGCAAGGTTTGAGAACCAAAAGGCAAGGGAATGGACATGGTCAATGTAAAGTGACGCAGGGGAAAAACGGGTATGCGATTAAAGATGAGAGCTGCACGACACAATTCGATTCCTGTAAATATCAAGGTTAAATATCATATGAAATTAAATGACCAAGGTTTAAACATGGCAGATTGAAAGTACAAAGAAGACACGGTCGAGAAAACAAGAGATTGCACAAGGCTCGCGTACGCTAAGTAAGGCAATGATTGGGCAAGAGCACGATATTCTTATGTGATGCAATTTAATATTCAACACTAGAGGCCTTGATGTAACAAATTTCCAATGTTGAAAAACAATGTTTCTCCTTTATCAAATATTACATACTATTGTTTCTCCATTACGATCAGGCCTGAAAAAAGATACATAAAACTGATTGTTGAATATAGTAAAACATTGTCTTCACAATAATAAGTATTCGCTTGTACCAGAAATCCAACAAATCGATGCGTCTTCCTCTTTTGAGAAGGGAATAACTGTCAGGCAATCTTGATATCAATTACTTCCATCGTTGAAATATGATGTTTGTTGTGTCCATGAAAAGGCTCCATGTAATAATAAACACATACCAAAAAATAAAAGTGTCCCTTGCCAGAAACTGCAAATTTCTCCACGACATACAAAAACATAATGCGTCTTTCTCTCCGAGGCAGCGATTAGCTTGAAAGAGCACTCTCGTCATCAACCGTTCCCATGAACGAAGGAAGGAAGTCTGTGTGTAAGAGTCCTTGTAGAAATGTTCAATTTAGTCCTTTATAACAAACTAACCAAACATCATGTTCTGAAAAATAAACAAACGATTAACGACTCTGATAAACGTATGAAACTTGCAAACATAAAATCCTTCCATTGTGAGGCAATGAAAAATAAAAACAAGATATCAGGTTAACTAAAATGAACAAACATTAGGCTTTACAAAGGTGTGAGGTTGCTAAGCACTTTACGGCATGTAAATATGAGAACACAATATATAACGAGAAAACCCAATGACCAAGCACGAGGCCATCAAGGCCAGGCAAAACAAAAGTGCAAGGGAATGGGAAAGGTATACGCAAGACGTAATTAAATTACGAAACAACACGTCATCATAACGACGCGACTCGAGGTCACAACGCCCGAGAATGCTTCGCGAGACAAGATATTTGTTAAGGGCTAAGCAAAGTGACTCGTGCGAGAACCACGCGATGCAAGGGAAGGCCGCAGAATGACTCCACATGAGGCTATGCAGGGTTTGAGAACCAAAAGGCAAGCGAATGGATATGATCAATGGATAGTGTCGCAGAAGGAAAACGGAATTACGATTAAAGGTGAGAACTGCACAACGCAATTCGACTCCTGTAATGAGATCGGTTAAACATCATATGAAATTAAATGAGCAAGGGTTAAACATAGAAGATTGAAAGTACAAAGAAGGTTTTTCATGGTTTAACGCCATTTTACAGCACAATATAGGCTATACATGGCGGCGAGTATTATTGATGGAGGAAGAACCCGGACAAACCCCGGAAAGAACCACCGACCCACTAGAAGCTCCTGGCAAGCTTTCTCATATAACAACATTTGCCGAATCTTTCACTCGAACACACGCAGAGGTGAGATGGCAGTGGTCCGTAACGTACAGCGCTTTAGACCAGTCGGCTACTTGGGGCACCCGAATGTACAAAGAAGACACGGTCATGAAAAAATAAGAGACAGCACAATGATTGCGTATGCTAAGCAAGACAATGATTGGGGAAGAGGACGATATTCTGATGTGACGCAATTTAATATACAACACCAAGGGCTTTGATGTAACAAATTTCCAATGTTGAAAAACAAAGTTTCTCCTTTAACAAATGTTACATATTATTATTTCTGCATTACGATCTGGCCTGAGAAAAAGATACATAATAATGATTGTTGAATATAATAAAATATTGTCTTGACAATAAAGAGTATTCGCTTGTTCCAGAAATCCAACAAGTTGATGTGTCTTCCTCTTTTGAGGAAGTGAATGACTTTTCAGGTAATCTTGATGTTAGTACTTCCATCGTTGAAATAAGATATTCATTGTGTCCATGGAAAGGGCTCCTTCTGATAATAAACATATACCAAAACAAGCGGTCTGAAAAAGATCCATAAAGAGAATTATGATAAATTTAATTAGTAAACCAAGATCCCATGCAATGAGGTGTACATATTTATCCTAGAAATCCAAGAAAATAACCAGCCTTCCTATCTCAGGAAGGAAATAACAGACGCAAATAATAACCTCAATAGTTACCCGTTTGTATGGATTGAGCGTGCGTGTGTACGTAATGAAATAATCCATCCAATCCTGATCAGCGTGATTATCATTCAGAGTGCATTGAAAATAATCATATAAATATCAATGCATAAATAAAAGTGTCCCTTGCCAGAAACTGCAGATTTGCCCACGACATACAAATACGTAATGCGTCTTCCTCTCCGAGGCAGGGATTAGCTTGAAAGAGCAATCTCATCACCAACCGTTCCCATGAATCTATGACGCAAGTCTGTGTGTAGGAGTCCTTGAAAAAATGTTCAATTGAGTCCTTAATAGCGGGCCAAGCAAACATCAAGATCTGAAAAATAAACAAATGAATAATGATTTTGATAAACCTATGACACTTGCAATAATAAAATCCCTCCATGGTGAAGCAATTGAAAATGACAATAAGAAAATAGGTTGACTATAATGAAGGGACATTATGCTTTGCAAAGGTCAGAGGTCGCTCAGCAAGTTACGGTATGTAAATATGAGAACATACTAAATAACGAGAAAATCCCATGACGAAAGACGAGGCCATACAGGGTAGGCAAAACAAAAGGTAAGGGAATGCGAAAGGGCTACGCAAGATGTAATTAAATTACGAAAATACGCGTGGTCATAACGACTCGACGCAAGCAGACAATGCGCGAGTATGCTAAGCAAGGCAAGCTATTAAGGGATATGCAAAGAGACTCATGGAAGAAAAACACTATACAAGACAAAGCTGCCAAATGACGCAACATGAGGCTATGCTAGGTTTGAGAACCAAAAGGCAAGGGAACGGACATGGTCAATGTAAGATGACGCAGGGGGAAATGGGAATACGATTAAATCTGAGAGCTTCACGACACAATGCGATGCTGTGGAAAGCAAGGTTGCAGATCATATGAAATTAAATAATCAAGGGCTAAACAAGGCAAATTTAAAATACAAAGAAGACACGTTCATGAAATAACACGAGATAGCACAAGGCTTGGGTATACTAAGCATGACAATGATTGGTCTAGAGAACAATAATCTGATGTGACTAAAATTTAATATACAGCAAATTGGGGCCTTGATGTAACAAATTTCCAATGTTGAAAAACAATGTGTTTCTCCTTTATGAGATGTTCCATACTATTGTTTCTGCATTATATTCAGTCCTGAAATATAATGATACATTAAAATGATTGTTGAATATAATAAAATATTGTCTTGAAAATAACGAGTATTCGCGTGTTCCAGAAATCCAACAAGTCGATGCGTCTTACTCTTTTGAGGAATTTAATTACTGTCAGGCAATCTTGATATCAGGTACTTCCATCGTTGAAATAAGATGTTCGTTGTGTGCAAGAAAGATTTTCCATCTAATAATAAACACATACCAAAAAAGCGATCTGAAAAAATTCAATAAAGAGAATTATGATAAACTTAAATAATAAACCTAGATCCCATGCAATGAGGTGTACACATTTGTCCTAATAATCCAAGAAAATAACCAGCCTTCCTATCTCAGGAAGGAAATAACAGAGGCAATAATGACGTCAATAGTTACCCGTTTGTAAGTATTGAGAATGCGTGTGTACGTAATGAAATAATCCATCCAATCCTGATCAGCGTCCATATCATTCAAAGTGCCCTGAAAATAATCATACAAATATCAACGCATAAATAAAACTTTCCCTTGCCAGAAACTGCACATTTGTCTAAGTCATGCAAATACGTAATGCGAGTTCCTCTCTCAGGAAGGGATTAACTTGAAAGAGCAATATCATCAACCGTTTAAATGAATGAAAGAGGGAATTCTATGTGTACGAGTCCTGGAAGAAATGTTCAATTGAGTCCTTTCAATTGAGTCCTTAATAGCGAGCCAACCAAACATCAAGATCTGAAAAATAAACAAATGATTTATAATTGTGCTAAACGTAAGACACTTGCAATAATAAAATCCATCCATGGTGAGGCAACAAAAAATAACAATAACATATCAGGTTAACTAAAATGAACTAGCTTTAGGCTTTGCAAAGGTGAAATTTCGCTAAGCACGTTACGGCATGTAAATAAGACAACATAATATATAACGAGAAAACCCCATGACGAAACACGAGGCCATCAAGGCGAGGCAAAACAAAAGCGCAAGTGAATGGGCAAGACCTACGCAAGACGTAATTAAATTACGACACAACACGTCATCATAATGACTCGACGCGACGCGAGGTCACAACGCGCGAGAATGCTACGCAAGGCAAGATATTTGATAAGGGCTATGCAAAGTGACTCATGCGAGAACCACGCTATGCAAGGGAAGGCTGCCGCATGACGCAACATGAGGCTATGCAAGGTTTGAGAACCAAAAGGCAGGAGAGTGGATATGGTCAGTGGATGGCGACGCAGGGGGAAAACGGGAATACGATCACAGATGACAGCTGCACGACGCAATTTGATTACTGTAAAATGCAAGGTTAAATATCATATGAAATTAATGAGCAAGGGTTAAACAAGGCAAATTGAAAATACAAAGTAGACATTGTTATGAAACAACACGAGTTAGCACAAGGCTCGGGTATGCTAAGCAAGACAATGATTGGGCATGTGCACTATATTCTGATGTGACGCAAACTTAATATACAACACTAGTGGCCTTGATGTAACAAATTTCCATTGTTGTAAAACAATGTGTTTCTTATTTGATCACATGTTCCATACTATTGTTTCTGCATTGCTATCATGTCTGAAAATAAAGGTACATTAAAATGATTGTTGAACATAATAAAATATTGTCTTGACAATAAGAAGTATTCGTTTGTTCCAGAAATAAAACAAGTTAATGCGTCTTCCTCTTTTGAGGAAGGGAATGACTGTCTAGCAATCTTGATATCAAGTACTGTCATCGTTGAGATGATGATCGTTGTGTCCATGAAAAGGGCTCCATCTGATAAATAAAGATATACCAAAAAAGCGTGATAAAATTCCATAAAGAGAATTATGATAAACTCGTATAGTTAATCTAGATCGCATGCAATAAAGTGTACATATTTGTCTTAGAAATCCAAGATAGTAATGCGTCTTTCTCTCTCAGGAAGGAAATAAGAGAGGCAATATTGACGTCAATAATGACCAGTTTGTAAGTAATGAGATTGCGTGGGTACGTAACGAAATAATCCATCCAATCCTGATCAGCGTGCATGGCATTCACAGTGCCCTGAAAATAATTCAACAAATATCAGGTCATAAATAAAGCTCACTTGTAATAAAATGCACATATGTCAGTGACATTCAAACACGTAATTTTTCTTCCTCGTCAAGGCTGGGATGAACTTGAAATACAGTCTCAGCATCAACCGTTTCCATGAATGAAGGAAGGAAGTCTGTATATATGAGTCCTTGAATAAGTGTTCTATTTAGTCCTTAATAGAGAGCCAACCACAATTCAAAATCCGACAAATAAACAAATGATTTGTAATTGTGATGAAGCTGTGACACTTGCAATAATTAAATTCCTTCATGGTGAGGCAATTAAAAATAACAATTAGTAAATATGTTAACCAAAATGAATTAATATTAGGCTTTGCAAAGGTGAGAGGTCGCTAAGCAAGTTACGGCATGTAAATATGAGAACATGTTAGATAACGAGATAACCTGATGACGAAACATGAGGCTATAATGGCTAGGCAAAACAAAAGAGCAAGGGAATGGGCAAGGGTTACGCAAGACGAAATAAAAAGACGAAACAACACGTGATCACAACGACGAGAAGCGAGGTCACAATGCGTTTGTCTGCTAAACAAAGCAAGATATTTGGCAAGGGATATGCAAGGTGACTCATGGGAGAAAAACAGGATACAAGACGCGGTCGACAAATGACGCAACATACGGCTATCGAAGGTTAGGAAAACCAAAAGGCATCGGAACGGGCATAAGCTATGCAAAGTGACGCAAGGGAAAATTAGAATACGATTACAGATGAGAGCTTCACGCCGCAATGCGGTGGTGTAAACTGCGAGGTTAAACAACATATGGCAATTAAATGCGCAAGAGTTACACAATACACAATGAAGATACAAAACATGACACGGTAATGATGGAATACGAGATCTCAATGAAATAATCCACCCAATCCTGATCAGCGTGCATATAATTAAAAATTCCCTGAAAAGTATCATACAAATATCAACGCATAAATAAAACTGTCATTTGTAGTACGGTGCACATTTGTCAAGACATCCAGACAAGACATCTAATGTGTCTTCCTCTCCGAAGCAGGGATTAACTTGAAAGGCAATCGCATCATCAACAGTTTCCATGAATGAAGAAAAGTGTGTCCTTGAAGAAATGTTTTACTTAATCCTTAATAGCGAGCCAACCAAAAATCATTTATCAAAATATATGATTAATGACTGAGATAAACATAAGACACTTGCAATAACGTTTACCCATTTGACCGAAAAATCCATCAACGTAATATGTATTTCACTCTGAGGATGGGAATAACAAATAAGGCAATCTCAGCATGTTGATTTTCCAACACTGAAGTAAGGATGTCTGTGTGCATGTGTACGTGAAGAAATTTCACTTTTTTTCCTCACTAGCGATCCAAACGTACACCAAGACCTGCAAACGAAATCATAGTATTAATGTTTGTCTTTAAGATTTTGTCTCTTGCAATAAAGTGAACGCATTTGTCCTAGAAATCCAATTACTTTTTGCGTCTTTCTCCCTGAGGAAGGGAATACCAGAGTCTTGATGTCAAGAGATTCCATCTTTAAAACACGTGTTTTCGTCTGTCCTCCAATAAGTATTCCAATCAAAATGTAAAGAGCCTGCTTACAATTTCTGAAAATAATTCAAGAACAATATGATTACTGCATATGACAAAACTATGTCCGTTCAAGTGTCACAAGATGAAGCCCAGTTGGGTCTGGATGCTGTTGTTCTTGTTTTAGGGTTAGCACAAGATAGGCTATACATGGCGATCAGTATTATTGGTGAAGGAAGAACCCGGGAAAACCACCGGAAAGAACCACCGACCCAGAGAAGCTACTGGCAAGCTTTCTCACATAACTACATTAGCCGAATCTTAGACTCGAACCCACGCAGACAGAGGTGAGATGGCAGTGATCCGTAACGGAGAGCGCTTTAGATCACTCGGCCACTCGGGGCCCAACTAGTTTGGATTATTTATATCACCGAACCAAACTGCTTTATTTTTTCTACATTATAAACGCAATTTAAATATGAACAAATCTGACACCACTAGAAACAAAATGATAAGGACAATTGTAATCTTCCTAACATGAAACTATCGACAACAAGTAACTGAACGGGAAAACTCAAAGATGAATGTAACGAATGGAGTTTTAAACTAACGTGAGTAACGTCATAACACCGATCAACAAATAAAAATATATGATCTACACCCCAATTTAAACAAGGTTACATGTATTGTTAAACACCAAGGGTGACTAATGCACGTGATGAACCACTTATCAATTATACTACTCATTTATTCATCAATATATCAACTCATCCATTTATATATTCTTCAAGTGATACTCGAATATTATGAATTTATGAATATATCGTTGATATAACGATACTGAAATGAGAATGCATCAAATTATGAATCTATCATTCACATAGCGATATTGAAATGACAATGCATGAAGTTACGAATCTATCGTTCATATAACGATATTGACATGAGAATGCAATTTATTTTTTGTTCAGATAGCAACAGTGAAAATAACAATAACATGGAACACGTAATACATGTACTAGGTATTGACTCTATAGAATTTAGAATAACTTCTGAAACATCTAATACATGTATATGAAACAACTCTTATCATATAAAACGAATAGTGATCAGAAATACAATTGAAAATTTCAATACCTATATTGTTGAAGATTTGCTCCCGTATAAAGGTAAGCCTCGACGTAGAGTAATGTATATAATTGCATTTGCTCTATGTGAATACTAGCTGTGACAGATATGCGCTGCTTGGTACTTATGGTATAACGGTACCAATTGCGCAAGTGACTGAAAATAAGTATGGTATGACTAGATAACTCATACCCCTGTCTAGTTCCAGCAGAGTTATCTCTCTTAAATGCAATTGAGTACCTGGTTATGTCATTGTCAAACTTGACAATATAACATTGTTCTCTATGACAGTGTGTGACATGCATGCTGAAGTAGGATAGAAAGTATATTTATTTCACAAAACATTAGCATTGAGGTCTATGGAGAAACAATTGGTACCGTGATACCTAAAGGAAAGTAGAGAAACACATTGTATCCATAGAAACGCATACATGTGGTCATCAGTTATGTGATTTTTTAATGAAAATAAAGAGAAGATTTGTGAAGTATTATATTAGCCCTCTGTCTTGATGCAAATTTAACTAGAAGTACTTTATTAATTTCTCCCAGTAAAGTTTAAAAGTTTAGAAACTGATCAAGTATGTTTTGTTTTTGGTTTAGGTATTTTTGTACCTAACTGAAGACCATTATTAGTAATTTCTTATGTAGAAGAAATGTAACTTATATGCATCTACATTATTCACCCTTTTATATTAGCTAGGAATGAACTCCATTTCACCTGAAAGTTTGGTCCCTGTAAAGGATGTTATAGCACAGGTGACGTTGTACTGTCCTTGCACCTATAGTGCATTGCTGCCCTATTTTGTCTAAAATAATGTCATCAAGATCTCACTTCTCATTTTTCTCAGCTACTTTTGTCTCATTTAAATTCTTTATCATAAGCTACATCTCCCATTTAGATACACACTCTCCTCCTGTTTTTAAATCCATTGGACTCACTATACTTATTGTTAAATTTGAGCCTTTTTCTGTATTTTAGTCCGCAATTTTCACCCCCAAATCCAACATTACCAATTAGAAAGCTTGTTATCTACTTTATTTGGTGCCAGATTGGCTTATTGCATCAATTGTATTCACTACACAAGGGAGGGAAGCTTTCTATTTGTATGACAAAGAGGCTGCGTAGCTTGACATTAGTTTGAGGACTGGGGGTTAGTCACCTCATGTATATCCAGACAGTGTAAAATGTTCAAAGCTTATACTTAATAATTAGATTGGGTCATGTCCACCTGTCCCTGTTGTTACTTTCTGTGTTTATGAAACAAATATAAGTTCTTTATTTTAGATCAAAATGTCTCTTTAAGAGTAGAACTGGTACATGCTAACTAGTGCATTGACCTTTGACCTTACTATTACACAATATGACATAATGTGATGTATCCCATATCACTAAAGTGAAGTTCGATAAGTGCTAACATGAATAAGACACAACTCATAGTTACAAGAATTCATTTTATTTCAAAGATAAGTTTGATAGTGAAGCAAAGGTATGAAAAGTAGAGTTCAAACAGCTCAATAACATTTCTATACACAATCATATAGAACATAGCTTAGTACTTCATAAAATTGTTTTTGACAAGCGAGACTAAGTACATTTGTTAGTTATATTGTCCCGAGCTATTTCATAGATTATTGGAAAAATCAAGATTTGCTATAGGTATAACGGTACCAATTGCGCAAGTCCAGGTGGGTGGAGCTTAAGGTGTAGTTAACCTTGCATTCAGAAATAAAAAAAACAACACTAGCTATGATTGGTGGATTATGTAAGAGTTGTACTTTCTGTTAGGCTTAAAAAAAGTTTAACCTCTTGGCAACATGTGAATTTATGCATATAGATCATATTTTGTATTTTTTATGATTTTTTTGAAAATGTGATACACGTGACTGAAAATAAGTATGTTGCGACTAGATAACTCATACCCCTGTCTAGTTCCAGCAGAGTTATATCTCTTAAATGCAATGGAGTACCTGGTTCTGTTATTGTCAAATTGACAGTCTAACATTTTGTTCTCTATGACAGTGTGTGACATGCATGCAGAAGTAGGATAGAAAGTATATTTATTTCACAAAACATTAGCATTGAGGTCTATGGAAAAACAACTGGTACCGTGATACCTAAATGTTTTCACTGCAGACAATTTGCTAATGCAGCATGGTTTAAGTCGCGCTCAGCGATTCGAAAATAACTCTAGCCGAAAAGAAAAAGAAACCACCCTCGTGTGACGTTGTACGCGGCAACGAAACACGAGTACATTTTTGATCACGTATACATATTGATTTAAATCATACACAATTCCGTGACATTATCTCCTCCTTTCAAAGAGTGGAAACACTTTTAGAAGAATGCAGAATTGAGCCAAAACTACAAACTGAAACGTGTTTTACATTGGAAGAATAGCATGGTAAGAGAAAGAATACAAAATCACTGCAAATCACACTCTGCTTTAGCAATCGGCCCCTACGTTTGCCGACCCTCTGATTGCGCCTATCTGGAAGCGACATGGTTCCAGAGTCAAGCGACATGGTTCCAGAGTCAATGACAAACGCATCATTCTTGCGTTGGGAACGTTTTCCTTGTTCAAATATACGAGAAGATGATGGTCCGTTTCAATGACAAATTGAATTCCGGAAAGGTAGGTGTGGAATTTACGTATGCCCCACACCAGTACCACACACTCCTTTTCCATCACGGAGTAATTGTGCTCCCAACGCAGCTATTTGCTACTATAATAAGCTATGGGTAAATGTTACCCTTCTTACTCTTGTAGCAAAACTGCTCCTAATCCAGTGTCGGAAGCATCAGTTCTCAATATGAACGATTTTGTAAAACTCTGACAACTTTAGGATAGGTGCACTGATCAATCTGCTCTTAAGAGCGTTAAAAAGCTCTTTACTGACCTGAATCCCAAGAACCTTTATTGGGGTGCCTCTTCCAAGTTAAATCCATCCATGGACTAGCTATATGGGCGAATGTTTGAACGAACTTCCTATTTAAAAGAACACCTATCAACCCAAGAAACGATTGTATGTTTATTGGTTTCTGGCCTCGAAGCATCTTTGATTGCTCCTATTTTATCAGGGTAGGGTTTTAACTGCCCTGGCCCACTTAATAGATGGCCCAAACATTCCACGTTAGTATATGCTATACTACACTTGGAGGGTCTCGCTGTGAGATTTGCCTTGCGGAGTCTGTCGAACAGATCGACTAACAACCTAACATGCTCTTCCCAGGTATGCGTGTATACATGAATATCGTCGACGAAACTATCTACGTTAGTCATGCCTTTCAACATGTATCACACAAGATGTCCGCACGACGCACCGGTGTTATCCAGACCAAAAAGCATAACCTTACACTGGTAAAGACATATTGGGGTCACGAATGCCGTAAATAGCCGACTATTTCAGGGATGGGCACCTGCCAATATCATTGTGTTCGATCTGATTTAGAAACGTACTGGTAGCCTGCCCATTTTGAAAACAAGCCCTCTATGTCTGTCATTGGTTTAGAATCAAACACAGTGACTATTTAGTTGTCGAAGGTCTATACAAAATCGATTTGTTCAGTCCTTCTTTCTGACCAGTACCATGGGGGAAAACTATGCGGTGTCTGAGGGTTCAATCACTCCCAGGTCTAACATGTTACCTACTTCCTTATCGATTTTCACTAGCTCATTAAAGGGTATTGGATATCCCTTAACTCAAATTGGCTCCGAGTTCTTTACGTTTATCTTGTGCGCTATGTATCCAGAATTACCTGGTCTATCTGTAAGTTCACCTGGGTACTTACGCAAACCTTCCCTGACCTGCCTACGATGATCTTCACATAATTCTGGGCACACGCTGACCATATATATTCCCGCCTTTCCCACAACATGGGAGCGCTTTACCGGAAATATCGATATGTCAACATTAATTCGTTTCTCTCAGATCACGATGGAATAATACAATTAGACTACATGGCTATGACGATTAGCATTTTATGATAGAGTCAGCACGCCAACTCACGGTCATTTCAGACACATACGATGTGAATGTGATAGCGCCAAATGTTGTGCTGAGATGCATCTAATTGAATAAAATAGACCAACTACTATGTACAGAACTATATTACAAGCAAAAAAACATGACGGCTAAGGCAAAGTCAAATTTAAGAGTTAGAAGCAATTGAGTATTAAGTATTAAACATATCAGAGGAGCAAACATTTGTGCCCAGAGATAATCCTGCTTCTGTTATCGAATAAAATCGTTAATGCTCCCGTGTTTCCAAATTTGTCGCCTCCGCAGAACGTGTATTTTTTTAAAGTTTATGTACGCAGATGACATTGTTCTCGGAACCCAAAATCTCTCGTTTACAACGCTTGTAGATCTACTGAATAAGGATCTGGGGGAAAGTACGGCCTTCTTTTAGAAATGGCGCATGCAGGCAAGGACAGTTCCACCTTAACAATGCAATTGGGAACCGTGAGCTTTGCATCTTCCTCAAGGGGCAGAACATAAAACACGACCTGAATCCAGCATGCCTTTGTGTGACTTCGGACAGATCACTGACAATCTACAACCACCTGAAGACAACTATGGCAAACCTGAATACTCAAAACAACCTATTCTGAAAACTGGCTCGCTTAACCTGACGGTGCGAGATCGCAGACACTCGATATATCATCACTGGCCCTCTGAATTCGACAGCCAAATATTGATTTCCTGTCTGAATTCGATCGTTCCCTACCAGGTTTGACTGCTGGTACTCATCAACATTCATCCCCCTCATCTCCGTCGCCAGAAACCAATCACAAAACAGCTTCCTCAGATTTATGCCAGTGAGAAACGTCCATCGTACATGGCCATCACCTCAAATCCAGCAATCCGCTTGGCATCGAGACATCCAATCTTGTTAGGACCGTTATCGGGGGATATGACAGCTATTTCAGCATAGAGTTATGAAAGGGTCGTTGTCCAGTAAATGGTATCCGGTGGTACATGGCCACGGATCCTTCCTGTATTCTGCATACCGTGCAGACTATTGTACACAACTGTCCACTATTAATGTTCCAAGGTGGACTGCAGGCTCTGCAAGTTCATGACAATGATGATGTTAAATGGCTGGGCGTACACTCACTCGATAAATATAATCAACGAGCATAATTTCCGATGCGAGCGAATAATGATTATGCGCGTATTATTATAACGTTTGCCGCATTTATCTACTGAGTGACAAAGATGCAAACGCATATCTCACTATAGCGTCTGATTTATTTTTAGTGACAAGTTCCTGAGTACTTACTGAAGACGTCCATAATATCTTGCAAGTATCTGAGGCCTCAATAATCTCTGGAATATTCTTTCATATCGATAAAACCTGGAGACAAAATATCATCAATATAATTTACCTGCAGACAAAATGTCATCAACACAATTATGGAAACGGCGTATTGCCTGCCTGTGTAATTATTCTGCAAGCATGTCATCTAATTTTGTTTGGCTGACATCTTACTTTGTGCTGTTTTTTATTTTATATTTGCTGACGTTGGATGTTTTGGCTGGTTTTGTTCCAGCACCAAGCTTACATTTAAGTGATATGGCGCCTCTGAGAAAAATGTTTGTTTATGCGGTCCCTCATTTAGGTGGCGCTCTACAGTTTCGTACTTTGCATAGGGTTACAATTTTAAAGAAA
Organism: Unio pictorum; assembly: GCA_030141615.1. Lineage (NCBI taxonomy): Eukaryota > Metazoa > Mollusca > Bivalvia > Unionida > Unionidae > Unio > Unio pictorum. The sequence goes on from JARLTB010000026.1 coordinate 3,496,005, forward strand.
AATAATTTTCTGGGATTTCTTCACTGGTTATACTGGCAATATAATAAAGACTTTGTATATCTTAGGTGTTGTGAGAAGAACTTTCAATTCCCTTTATTTTGATGTATGATTGATGGGTGTACTTTAGGTTCTAGAGTATACAGCTTGGGCTAACTTAAGATGTGCTCGAATAAAAAAAACTGCTAGCTCTGCATGGTCATTTTCACTTCCTGGACTTCAGAGGTAAATTGTAAAAAAATGATCCGATAACTTTTTTTTACTTTTCAGATGTTTTGTAATTTGTTCATTGCACTTTCAGAAGCTGCTATTGCCTACTTCAGCAAAATTCGTTTTCCCTAGTTTAATAACTGCTAAAGTTCGTGTACTTTTGATGAATTCTGGCAAATTTTTCAAGCACATGGGAGCATTCATTTTGTTATACCATGTGCTTAGATCATATACAATTTCCACAAGTGCAGTATCCAAAGAAATATCAGCCACATTACATCAAAGTAGCATTGAGATATGCCAACATTAACTCCATTGTGCATGTTACAAATGCAAACAACTTCACCTCACATACGTCACTATCTGAAAAGTACATACTAACTGGTGAGCGCCCCCATAAAGAGCATTCGTGTGTATACCCATGGAGTTATATTTATTGCTGTTTGTATTAATATTGGCTCATTTAGTTTAAATTTAATGCAGTTTAGAACTTAAACGTCTTTTCATTCCAAATTCTGCTTTAATTAAGCGGCTGCAGGTGGGCCTGAGCAGAGTTATGTCCCTTGCTATTGTACGCAATTCGACATAGACTAGTGGCAATGAGAAACTTTTGTGTGTCATTATTTTTAAAAATGTTTCATTAATTTCACATTTCTCAAGGAAGATGCTATCAGTTCTTCTTTGAACTAGTAATAATTTGGATTTTTTCCCTGTTTTTCCTTGTTCATTGTCAAATTAAAATATTAACAGAATATTTATTTTCTTGGTGTTAAATAATTTTGTATTGACATATACAAAAAATTCTATAGTATCATATGGTCATGGTTTATTAAGCTAAGTCAGAAATATTTCAAACTAAATTAACAGTTCAAGAATTAATGACATATAAAACAGCTTCAACTCAACATACACAAGTCTGCAGCAAGTGTCACATTTGGACAGGCTCACATGAACAACATGGTTATGGAATAATTTATGTAACCTTTCATGGGAAAAGAAAGATTGCTTTGGCTCACTGACTAAGGTTCTATGTCGAAACTATGGTAAATTCACTACCATATCAGTGTGACGTATCACATAGATGCCATACAAAAACATGATCATTTATCACTTGAACCAAAAAGAGTAAATATGGCTAGAAAATCATGTAAAGCCTATGGTGAATGCCAAGGCAATATGGGCTAGGGGGAGTGGTGTATACTGTGATAGTCAGGTACATTTAATAATTGTTACATGCATTCATTTAAAGGATTGAAAGTGTATGGATGTTCATTGGGTGCAAAATTATTTATTGAACTGGCAAACGTTGAATTGTGTACAAGTTTCTGTTGCATTTTTGTTTGCGTTTGATGTAGCATATGTACTTTTACTGAAGACTTGATTTCCTCTCCCTATCTTTTACTGTTCTCTGATCTCATTCTACTATGAGCTGAAATACTGGATCAGATTGAGTAGAACAATTCCATGAGACTTGGTCAGTGGGAGTGTAAAGTTTCATGTACCATACTCAGAGTTATGAGGGGATGAATGACATAATGCATCAAAATTTCTGCTCCATACTGATATTTTAGGTGCATAGGTAAAAATGATATTGTACAAGCTCTCGCACTTATTTGTGTTTAGGAAGTGTGAAATTTTACTTAGCTTGACATCTAAGACAAAATTTCTTAGTAAATATTCAAGCTTTTTAATATAAGAAAGATTTAAATGTTTCCCATATGGCAGAAATTTTGAGTAATAGGATGCTAAATGGGCAAGTCAGTCACTCCAACTTTGGCCTTGTAGCAAAAAAGTGCCAACATCGCATTTAAATTTCCTGTGCCTGGGCCTCACTTTCTATGTCCTTGGCACTTTTCTGGAAAGGCAGCCTGTTCTGCTTCCTGCAGAATGCAGTTTATACATTTAACTGTTAAAAAGGCACACAGTCCTTGAGTTTTGCTTTTATACATCGGTGGATTATATCGCTTGCAATTTCCAGCTCAGTCATGCATTATGCACAATGTTTCCAATATCCTAGTTAGTTTTGGTATGTGCATAATTACATTTCCATTGATGTTGACAACGCGCTGCAACATGTGACCCAACAATTAAGTTTTCTTCATTTCTTTCTTTCTCCAATTCAGGGCAAAGCTTGGGTGCACTTTATTTGGGCCACAGGAAGATAGTGATTCTTCATATACATCAATTCTTGTGCGCTTTATTTGTGGAGATGTAGAACCAGATTGCAACCTGAATAGGTTGGTCACTCTTGAATACTCGTAACCCATAGTCCTATGGTTGACTGTGTTGTATGAACTCTTGTGGACACCTAGCTATTTTCTTAGCTCTTCCTTTAGCCATGTTTTCTTAGATAGTGGCTAATGTGGGTTGATGTAGTATTAGTGACATCATGGTTACCAGTTGTTCCTGGTTGTGATGGATCTTAGACAGCATGTAACATCATAATCAGGCTGGGGCTTGAAATTGTTGGGAAACACACCTACCTCCTTTTTTGGCATACAAGTCTGGATGTTTTGGTTTCATAATTAATTTGACCATATAAAGCAGTCAACGTATTTGATTTTCATTGTAATCAATTATGTATGTAATCATCAATCACATTCCTGGTACATGGAATGGTGTCACTAGGAGTTAATTCCCCTTGACTTTTCATTTCAATTCTTTGGCATACAAGCATTAGTGCAGATTCAAATTAGATTACTAGTGCCGGGGAAAAAAGTAATTATTTACAAACAAAATATATATTTATGTCTACTGTTATGAATTTATAGCATCAAGGACTTTTTTTCTTAATCCAATGCTGGACAATTTTTGCACTATTACCTCAAACTTTATGGAATTTTCCTCACTTTTCTCACTTGATTTACATGTATACACGACCAAAGTATAGTTTGCAACTTGGGAAATGATCAAAATACATTATTTAATGTTTGGATTGAAAAATAAAACAAATACTTCATATGCATTTATTCTTGAATGTCTTTCTTTAATGTCAAAATAATAGCATTTCCCAGTGACGTTAAAATACAGTTTTGACGTCATGAAGCTACATTTAAGTTACTTCAGAGGGGTATAGTAAATTAACTATATGTTTGTCATTTTGGAAGTAAATACCATGTATGATATATCAATATGTTTGAAATTGACTGCAGAATATGACAAGTTTTTCAGTAAGTTGAAAACACATCTTCAGTGGTTCTTTAAGTTGGCTTATTAGAACGTTTTTCGTTTTGACGATCTATATAGCAAATGACATGCCTCATCGCTGTGGCATTTAAGTGGATTTATGGTCCAAGGCCTGGAAACGGCCAACAATTTGCATTACGTTGTTATTCCAAAGGATTATATGGGCCGGTATACTTGTGTCCAAGCAGAGTCCATCCGCCTTTTGAGCTAAGTAAAAAATCAAAAGGTTTTGAAATTAAGAACCCAGCGCCTCTATATGCTACTTAGCAGGACAGCCAACAATAGATTTGAGAAAGCGAGATGTTTTCTTGCCACACTCAGCAACTATTCTCTTGAACAAGTATGGATTATGTTTAGTTGGGATTAATGTTTTTCATGGCCGTCTGGCTTTTTCTTGAACGGTAAGTACCACGATGCTGTCAATATACTTGAATTTTAGATATTAAAAGTTTAGGCCTAATTTGACCATCCTTTCTATCATACATTAGATTATTTCACGCTAAGCGTACTCAAGACGAACATTTGAGCCAATATCACTACCACAAAGCTTTCATAGGAATCCAGACAACAGAGCGCCCTAACCACCTACAGCGAGTAGGAGCATTAATAAGACGCGCCTCTTGGTTTTAATTTTGTGCTGCAGATAATTGAAGTATGATCCTGTTACATCTCGAGGTCTTCAGAGCAATTGATCTTAAATGTTCTATCACAAGCCCAAAACCATAGAATTTACCGAAAGAAGTCAGATTCTTTTTTAGCACAACTCCAAACTCTGATCATGGAATCCCAGGGACTGACATGAAACAGGAATGCAAAAACTTGTTACGACAACTCTTTGCAAAACAATCCCCATTTGACCGAGGTCAAAATATCATTTTTTGAAAACCAATGGAAAGTTACACTAATTCTTAAGCAATATTATGCCTTGCAATTAAATTTAAGCAAACATGTTTACCATTTAAATCATAATGAAAGTCGGGTAAGCAAAATTCCACAACTCATGCACATGACAAATGTCATGTATACAATATAAATTAAAGATACATAACATATGCCACTGCCAGCTGCATTGTTTCCTCACTATGTCAACATAAGGATGCAGCCTCCAAATTATGTTTTATTGATATCGGGCTGGCTCTAGAATATGTTTGAGCAATTTCCTTACGTTGGGAGAGAACGAGAGACTAATTTGTGTTTTCATTCATTTGTAAGTAAACTGTTTAAACAAACTGTGCAAAACTAGTTTGCTTTTTATGCGTCTTAATCCGCTTCCACTGTTTAGTGGTCCTCACTTTGCACCAGACTTCTCTAAGTACTAGCAGCCGAGATGCATACAAAAAGGATTGATCCTAGGCCGCAAGCAGAGGTAATATTGCTAGGAACAATCCACCATAGTAAGAGAATTGCTGGGTAGGAAAGTTTGAAGCATAAAATACGCTACGAATAATCTTTTTATTAGGTGCAATGAAATTACCGTTGAATTCAAGCTTGGGTTGCTATTGAGTTTTTTAGTGACAGTAATTCTTGTCAGAGACATGTCAAAGTCGTGACTGCTATTGAGACTGACAATTGGAGTCGGAGAATTGTTGTCAAATTCCTGGCTGATAGTTTCCTGATCAGCAATAAAACTTCAATAAAAGCTTTATGGGGAAGCAAGTACAAAAGACGTCATCTCTCGTATAAATAATTATTCTACCAGATGTATTCATTAGTTATAAGGTCTAATACTAGTTCTCTATGTTCACATATTCTGTAGTAGAATCATCCATGGGAGACTAGTCCAAGAACCTAAATTACTCGGGAGCATATCTATGCACAATGATTATACTCCATTGTTACAGAAAAATGTTTTAAGAGCATAATCCATCATAATATATGACAAGTTGGGCAATAATGTAAGCAGTAATCTTGTATCTAGCTACTGTAGTCGTCACGCACTCGGCATATTTTCCTGGCGCAGTTTCTTTGATAACCTTACATTTTTGAAGAATAGGTGCACATGTCTCTATGATCCTTGTTATTTCTGCACTTACCGCTGCTGAAGCCTTACCCTTTGTAAATGTTCACATGGTAGGACCATTGTTGTTTGCTATGCCTGGTAATGTAAATACATGCTGATTTTGATTCCTATGTTGTTGTTTTCTTACTTTATCTGAACGAAAAGAGACAAATACGCCAGTTTTCTCATTGGAAATAGATAAATTTCAAAATACCTGCACTGTCTTGTTCACAAAGCAAAGTTTGTAGGGAATAATAGTCATTTTTTAAATTATCTTTAGGAATTACAAAAAAACACTTACTACCCAAGAACAAATTATGTTATACAGTGATATTTAGATATAATAAAAATGCAAAATACTGTAGGCAAATTACATTTGCATTTAACTCGGATATATAACGTGATTGTCTACATGACGTATTTGTGTAAGGGGGCCGCGAGTGTCCGAGTGGTCTAAAGCGCTCGCCGTTACGAATCACTGCCATCTCACCTCTGTCTGCGTGGGTTCGAGTCTAAGATTCTGCTAATGTAGTTATGTGAGAAAGCTTGACAGTAGCTTCTCGTGGGTCGGTGGTTCTTTACGGGGGTTTTCCCGGGTTCTTCCTCCAGCAATAATACTGGTCGCCATGTATAGCCTATCGTGTGCTGAAATATGGCGTTAAACACTACTACATACATGCCAATGCCTATCCCACTAGACAACGCACTCGACCACTCCGACAAGACTAAATCAAGATCGAAGGTAAGGAAGGACTCAAGATGCAGGAAATCGCTCGTTATCGGCTAGCGAAATTTACCACGTGACAAAACTCCACTGATTTATAATTAGACCCGTGATTATCAATCATCACATATAATATACAGAACTTAGAATAAAGGACTAAAAACTGAATTATTCATTGCATAACTGAATAAATGCTTATTTGAAAGAACGTTTTATAGAACGACAGCAATAAGATTAAGGGGCCGTGAGTGTCCGAGTGGTCTAAAGCGCTCGCCGTTACGGATCACTGTCATCTCACCTCTGTCTGCGTGGGTTCGAGTCTAAGATTCTGCTAATGTAGTTATGTGAGAAAGCTTGACAGCAGCTTCTTGTGGTCAGTGGTTCTTTCCGAAGATTTTCCCGGGATCTTTCTCCTCCACCAACAATAATGGCCGCCATGTATAGCCTATCGTGTGCTGTGAAAATGGTGTTAAACACTACAACGGCAGCAATATAATTATACACTTATTAATTGTTTTATTATGATAGCATCATTTTATATAAATGGTTAATATAGTCATGTATCTAAACAGCAGCAGAGGGGGCGAGCCGGACAACATTTTTAAACAAGTTTTCAATGAAATCAGGCTTAAAACAATGAAATCAGGCAAAAAAATCAATGATCAGGCAAAAAAAATCAATGAAATCAGGCAAAAAATAATAATGAAAAATCAATGAAATCAGGCAAAAAATAATAATGAAAATCAATGAAATCAATGAAATCAAAAAAAAGACTAAGCCTCCATTCGTCTTCAACCGAATATTTGATCCAGTCTGATACGATATCGTGTCCGAGGGTCATGTAAATTTATTGTTATAAATCCGTGTGGGGCAGACTGAGCGCGGCTAAAGAAATTTCGAAATTGATTGAAGTCCATATCAGAACACCATGTCTGCCAAATATTTCGTAGCGTATGTGTATCAACGCCGTTGAATACAGCAAGAATATTACAGTTATCTCTGATCACTTTTGGAATCTGAGTGTAGCGTTGAGTGACATAGATCACGTCCGTGTTTTTATGCCTGCCTCGGGAAAATATTCTAGCTGGGTTTTTTTGTTTATCTAACATTACATCGTCGTATACAACTAAATTGTTGATACTTCCATCGAGGTCTTCTACTGATGGTGCCTCGTCAATATCGGTTATAAATTCAATAATATCCTCGCCGGCAATCTCTGAAGCGTTTTCATTAAAATCTTTTAGCACTTCATAGCATCGTTGATCATCTACGCTAGGGGCAATTAAATACAACTTATCCCACTTCATCCATCTCATTATTAAATTGAGCAACAATTGCGTCTTGCCGGATCCAGATGGCCCGATTATAATTGCGCGGATAGAGTTTGGTAGCGCTGCATGATGCTTAACTGGTTCTCTTGTTTTAGTTGCTGAAAAATCAATTATATTCATGCTGTTATATATAAATTATGGATCTATATTGTGTGAAGTGTAAAAAACGTACTGGCACAGATGACTTGACGACGATTACAACTAAAAATAACCGATCAGCGCTTTCTGGTAAATGCGTACAATGTAGTACAAAGAAATTTAGATTTGTTTCTAAACCCAAGGAACCTTTAAAAAAAAACGAGGAGGTGATATCGCTGCCAAATTAGCAAAACTCCCTGGAACCCCATGGGGGAAATACCCTGGAGAAAAGCACCTTCCAGGATATAGCTACTGTGGACCGGGAACCAGACTTGATATCAGACTCAATAATCATAACCAACCCAACCCCGGTGAAGAACCAATAAACGCTATTGATAAGGCCTGTCACCTTCATGATGTCTCTTATAAAAGCAATAATCTGCAACACAGGCATCTAGCAGATGTGAAATTAATTCATGCGTTAAATGATATTCCTGATAAATCCTTCAAAGAAAAATTGGCTTCCTTTTTGATAAAATCGGCTATGAAAAGTAAATTGATGTTAGGTGCTGGTAATTAATAACAACATGGAATCTATTTATTATTCTCCAAAAGGATACTGGAAGGGTAAATCAGCAATCCATAAACTCGCTAGCGCTGGAAAAGTGAAAAAAACCACTGCGGCTCATTGGTTATCCAAACAGGCACTATGGCAAATTTACTTACCACCGCCTAAACAAATTAATGTCTCGCATTTTGATGTAACCGGACCCAATGAAGTTCATCAGGCTGATCTATTATTTTTGCCACATGACCACGGTTACAAGTACGCATTAACCGTAGTTGATATTGCAAGTCGATACAAAGAAGCAGAACCGTTAAAAACAAAATCGGCCACTGAAGTAGCTTCTGCATTTGAAAAGATTTATCGAAGGGGCCCTCTGCACTGGCCAAATCTATTACAAATTGATCCTGGCAAGGAATTTTAGGGTGCAGTGTTATCTACAATGAAATATCACAATGTCACTATCAGACGGGGGCATACTGCACTGCATCGTGATCAGGCAATTGTAGAACGGTTTAATAAAACCCTTGCTGAGCGGTTATTTGGATATCAATACGCAAAAGAATTCATCCAAGAAAAAAGATCCCGTGAATGGGTTAAAAGGTTACCAGCTGTGATTACTGCACTGAATAACGAGATTACTAGAACAATCAACATGAAACCTATCAATGCGATTAAAAAGAAGTCAATACCTGAAAAACCACAAAAAGATTTCAAAGAACCAATTCTTGGTAGTAATGTCATTGTGAGGTATTTATATGAACCAGGAGAGCTTGAGGGTGGCAGAAAAAGGGCTACTGATCCTATTTGGAGTGTTACTGCACACAAGATATCTAGTATAACACGATCTACGGGTAGACCTCCAGTCTATAAACTGGATTCAACTGCCCCTCAGCGGGTTTTTACTAGACAACAATTACAAGTGATTCCTGACGATACTCAATTGCCACCGCATGGTCTTAACTAGCACCGTTGCGTCTATTGCACTCAAGACAAGTCAACATCACATTATTTCTGACATGACCGAGATTGTTATTTTTTCTGTCAACGGTGAATTGGCGAGGATCCTTATCCGAATACTGCCAACGCATTATACAATTGCAACTTGCGCAGTGATTATTCTGTTGTTGCTTCAAAGTGATTATTAATTTAGCATCAATATCAAATTCTCGTTGTTTTTTTTTTGTCTTGTTGTTTGTAACCGGAGAGTTTTTTATCAATAATTTTAACATCAATATCATCCATTGTGGTGTCATTATCATCGAAAACAATTCTTCGAAGTTGATTTATTTTTCGTACTCTGGATACTGCGAGATAGACTAAATTCGACCATTCTATGCGATTATCTACCATCCAAACAATTGTATCTGATATAGTCAATCCCTGTGAAGAGTGTATTGTTGCTGCGTATCCTAGCGTCCATGGGGATTTATTAGCACGCAATGCATTTTCGACGACGCTGATATCAACCAGCACAATATCATTTAATACGAGAATTTGTTTTTCACTTTGTCCTGGAATATCAACTTCAATGTTCTGTTTTCGTGTATCCGATGGCCTATAACAAAGAGGCAGTGGAAGTGTTGCAAATTTTTGTTTATGCAATTCAAATAACTTCATCTGAAGTGTATCCCTGACTATTTTTCTACTTGCAATGATCAAATCGTTTGGTCTCCACATTTCCCAGAAATCATTCATTGGAGTTTCCGAAATTATTTCACGGGCTATTTCACACTGGATTCTATCCGGTTGTAATCTAATTAGTTTCTTAAATTCTTTTAATTTTTCATCAAGTGATCTATGATCGGTATCAATTTCTTCATAATAGTCTACAAAACCCTTTAGCCATTCATGTGGGGATGCACCGACAAATGGTGGTGGTTGGCCGTGATCACCGCACATGACGATTTTTGTATTTTTCAATAACAACCACTCAAGAAATATTTTTAATACATCTTCTGACACTGTGTCTATTTCATCCCAAATCATGATTTCATGAATAAATTTCTCTCCCATGCGCTCAGGAGTCCATTTATCTCCCTTCCATCGGAAAAAACTATGATAAGTGCAAGCATTTACCCCTCTCTGTATCATTTCTCTTGCAAGTCTGTGAGTCGGTGTTAGTACAATCATGTTTGGATTGGAAACACAAAATAACTCAATTGCCCGGGTTGTTTTTCCTGACCCACCACAGCCGTTTAAATAAACTGTTTTATACCGGCATATTGGATCAGAAATCGCTGGTGCATTAGAAAATTCTGAACACTGATTGCTTTCTAAATAATTATTTTCAATGGTAACATCTGCTGATTGAATATAATCATGAAGCATTTCCTTCTTAATTCTCCATGACCCCCAATTCTCGTTGTCAGTAGCCTTAAAATCAGCCATTTTGCTATTTATGTAAAATGAATCAGTGGCAACTCTAACTGCGGTGTCAGGAAATTTATTAATCATTGAAAACAGATTAATAGAAGCATAACCAAGCATAGAAGCTCTCAAATGTGTGTACTGCGGATTGTATCCATCATTGTAAGTAACAATTGTACCCAATTTGGTTCCATCGGACATAAATGCGTCCTTACGATTTACATATAGGCCCCTCTTCGTTAAATCCGCGATTACAAAATCGTATTCAGCATTGTCTATAATCAATCGTGAAGAATATCTTGTATTGTCATATTTGCCACCCTGGGTAAATTTACCGATTATTCTTCTACTGAGATCTTTTGCTTCATTGTTTCTGATTTCAAATAACTGTTTGGACCAATTCATGATTTGTTGTTCATTAAAATCAGGAAACAGTTTTCGCTGTTCGCTAATTATTTTTTCTAGATCAGGTTGTGGTAACCAGACTGATTTCTGTGCTCGATAGGATATATTTGCTTCACTGACAATTAATGATTTTAACATCTTACAATCAAGCATATACCGTAATAACACTATTGGCATCCAGTGTTTTTCAGACATGTGTTTACCAATCCAAAGATAACTACACGGATGAAGTCCTTCAGCCATTTCAAATGATACCACACAAGCGAATCCGGTTAAATCAAAATCAGGCAGTGGTCCATTAATAGCAACACGGGTCATTTCGTGTGTGGGGTGTCCAAATCGTTTGAAATATTTCTCGCATTCTCCATACCCAAGAAAACTTCCTGGATAACACGCAATCATATCAACGGAAATAACGGTTTCAGGGTCGTATTTTGTATTCCATAATCCTCCATTGCTGTATTCAAGACAGGATAATTTGACATCTGATAAAAACTCACTTCGTGTTGGTTTCCACGCGTTTTTCTTTCTAGCAAAATGTGCTGCAATTGATGGTACTGTAAAACAGTTTGCTAATAATTGATCGTTGTCTTCCCCCTCCAGTGAAAACTCACTAGTTAGTTGTTTCATTTGATTATGCAGTTCTTCAGTACGGTATAATTCTCCGTTGGGCCTTACAAACTGATCAAATTTGCATTCTTCGTCTGAAGTACTATGAAATAGCCACATTGACACGGGATCGTTTTTACTCAAATGGTAAATAGCATCAAATAATTTCTGCTCTGAAAAAAACTCTTCGGTTTGGGATAGATATTTTACGGTTCTATCCCGTGGGAATATTGTTACTGCAGATGACCACGCGTGTTCGTTATGATCAATAATTTCAATTGGGTTTCCTTTTTTTGATTGATATTTCGGTTCTTTTAATACTTCACCGGTGATTGTTCTTACCGATATTGGAAATCTCAATGATGTTTCTAATTTGGTTATATCTTGAATTGTTGCCCCATGCTCTTTTACCGTTAATTCCCACTCGGTTATTTTTTTTCGTCTTAGATCAGTTAGTTTATTTCCCCGGGACGCATCTGTGAAGTGTTCTATTATTCGTTCTGCTACACAATTGTGCCCTGTCGAATATTTCATGGGTGCTAGTTTTGCAATATCAGGTTTTTCATTGAGCGGATAGATCCCGTAAACAACTGCTGTTACAGGATAAGATCTTTCGTAGTAAGGTTTGTCAATTCCGGTCAAAATTCCTGGTTTTGAATCCTGATTCACGGTGATAGTTTTTTTGCCCTTGAGAATGGGTTCAAATTTATCCCTAATGATCCATTTTCCACCATCACGGATAATGAATTTGATTCGGAAAAAATGACTTTCTTCCCCAAGACGTGAAATGATCACTGCTGCTTTTTCATCATTCATGGTAGCGTCAACAACACCATCAATTCGAAATGTTGACCAACAATAAGATGCTCCATCACGCTTGAATTCATTAAACCAGTCTCTGATGGGTTTATCAAGAATTTTATTCTTGGGTGTATTAGAAACTATATCAAGATTGAATTGAGCATCTTTCCATGGTGATCTCTTGTTACGTTTTTTGGGTTTATCGCGATTAAATCTAGGATTGATTTTCAATAATCTCTTAAACTCCCTCATGTTTCTGTCTACTACACGTTTTTTGGGTCTATCGCGATTAAATCTAGGATTAATTTTCAATAATCTCTTAAACTCCTTCATGTTTCCGTCTCTTGGACGTTTTTTGGGTTTATCGATATTAAATTTAGGATTAATTTTCAATAATCTCTTAAACTCCTTCATGTTTCCGTCTCTTGGACGTTTGTTTCCGTCTCTTGGACGTTTGGGTCTATCGAGATTAATTTTCAATAATCTCTTAAACTCCTTCATGTTTCCGTCTATTGGACGTTTTTTGGGTTTATCGATATTAAATTTAGGATTAATTTTCAATAATCTCTTAAACTCTCTATCAGTATTGAATTTAGCATTTTTCGAAGTCAATCTCTTGAACTCCCTCATGCTATACTAAAAACAAGTGTCTAAATGAAAGATTTATGTATAATGAATCACTGCAATGGGTCAGTCATTGAATTAGACGATGACCCAAGAATTCAGACAGCACCCTGTGATTACAAATTATGAAGCATCCAGTGATGGTGTTGTAAGACACTGTATACTGAAGAACCCAGTTGGTGCTGACAATGGTATGGGGTATTTGGTGTTTACTGTTGGAAAGAAGATATATCGCAATCATCGTTTCGTATTTGAATGTTTTAATGGATTGATCAAAGATGGTTTTGTTATTGATCACAAGGATTCTAATCGAAAGAACAATTCTTTATCAAATCTGCAAGCTATCACACAAAGTGAGAATACCAAACGAGGAAAGACTGGAAAATACTCGAAAAAAGCGAGACCTGTGAAATCCTTGAATACAACAACTAATGAAGAAAAAATATTTAAACCAATATATGAAGCCGGCAAGTATTTCAATATTTGTAGAGCCTCGGTACAAAAAGTTGCATCGGGAATAACCAAGACGGCTATTTCAAAAAAGAGCGGACGAAAAGTTCAATTTAGTTATGTCTAATGCGTCATATTTTTCAATTAGAGATATGTCATGTTATAGAATAATGAATTCTGAAAACATGAATAGCATCATAGTTGAAATAGCAAAATTGAAAAATCAGGATATCAAACTATCAGATGGGTTAAATCCTGATCAAATTGTGTCTGATTTTCAGGATATAGAATACGGAGTTAACAACAATAAATATATGCTACCCAAGAAATATGCACTCATCAAAAGAATTCAGAATTCTATTAGAGACTCTCTTTCATTTTCCAGTGACATCAGTGTGTTCGTTCCGTTGTATACTATCGTAGAACGAATACGAAAAGAATTAGGTAACGAATACGAATTGAAAAAAGAAGTCAACTCTAAAATTAGAAACCTACGAGCATTAATTCAAGAAAATTGATTGCCTGACCATTGATTGCCCGACCATTATCATTTTTTTTAGCCGACCCTCAAGGAGGATGTCAAAAATCGATGGAAAAGTGTGGAAACTATCAGTATTAATTATTTTATATACAATTATGATACTTTCCACAAACCTTATAGAGCCGTTAAAACACTTCCATGACCGTATCAAAAATCATCCGACATGTCAAAAAAGTGTGGAAACTATCAGTATTATTTATTTTATATACAATTATGATACTTTCCACATCAATGATAGAGCTGTTAAAACACTTCCGTGACGTGTTAAAACAGTGAAAATATTTCATACTGAATAAAAAATTGATGGACGATCAATGGAAAAGTGGGGGAACTATCAGTATTATTTATTTTATATACAATTATGATACTTTCCCCATCAATGATAGGATGAAATAACACTTCCATGACCGTATCAAAAATCATCCGACATGTCAAAAAATCGAATGTTGAAAGTGTCAGTATTATTTATTTTATATACAATTATGACACTTTCAACATCATTGATAGAAGGTGTCTCACGATGAAATAACACTTCCATGACTGTGTTAAAAATCATCTGACATGTCAAAAAAGTGGGAAAGTGTTTTACAATTGAAAACTTGTTTCTGATTTCAAATAATGGTCAATGAAGCATTAACAACCCGATTGGCTCGTGAACGATTAGATGCAATTAAGAGATTTGTACCAATTCGTGACTCTGTCAGGAATAAACTGCAACAACGACAGAGTTTACAAACTGATTTTGCTTTGGGGTCTGAAGCGTTGTTTAAACCAGTAACCACAGCAACGAAAGGGGTAGAGCGTGCTATACTGGGAGATGATCCCGAGACGGGGAAATCTGTTATTGGTGAACTTGAAAAAATAGCAGCGAAAACTGAACAAACAAAACAAATGGAATCAAAAAGAACAGTAGATGATTTACGCGTGAGATTTAACGAGGAAGGGTTAGCAGAAATTAATAAGACTGATCCAACAAAAATTCCTGAGCTTGTTGTTACGTCTTATGAAAACAGAAAAAAATGGTTGAAACCAGAACATCATAAATATGTTAAGAATTTCACTCATTGGGCTGATATATTCTACAAAATCAAAACTAAAACAAGTCAAATTAAGACAGATAGTGCATCATACATCGAATATATCGATGCGGTGGGTCTAGTGTATAATCAATACGAAGAGTTTAAACAACGAAAATTGCAAAGAAAGCGACAGTAACCTGCAAAGAAAATATCTTTCTCTCCTAAAAAACTACCATCTGATGATGATGATGATGATGATTATTTACAAAAAACGGATTTAGAAAAACTAGATGAAGCAACTGTTATAGCGGAAGTGGATTAGGGACATGTCCTGATAGTGTTATCAATGATATATCACGATTAGATGTTTTAATCGGAGGATTCCGAGCTGGAAATAATTCACCGGAAATAATTAATGAAGCAGCTGATATCTGTAGACGGTTATTTCAAGGTGGTATCATGGATATCAAAACATATCGAGATTTCATTGACGAGTTAGCAAATGGGTATCACAGTGATTAGCGTTTCCAATTGACAAATTGTTTTACAATTGAAAAATTGTTTCTGATTTCAAATAATGATCATACACTACAATCATGATAAACCAACCCCCGTCTATGTAGTTAATTCACGGTTTCCAGTTTATAGAGCATACTATGGTGATGGTTTGGGTAATACCATTGCTGGGTTATTTGCAAGAATGGCTCCAAAAGTGATGCCGTTAGCTAAACAATTATCAATGAAAGCCATTGATGTTATTCGTGATAAGGGTATTGGTGCTGTTGGAGATCTTGCCGGAAAAGCGTTTTCAGCCGCGAAGAATAAAATAACATCATTAGTTAGGCGAAAAAAGAAACAGGTACCATTGCCATCTACAGCAGAAATGCCTGCAAGTGTTAGTAAAATTATAAATAACGCAGTAGAACAGAAACTATCATCGCTGGGGGCTCCAAGTGACCAGGATAACATGATAGCAAACATGATAGCAGGAAGTGGCTTTAAAAAACCACGTCGATGAAATCCTACGGATTTTCACGCTAGCGTTTTTCACGATGAAATCCTACAATAGCAATGAAAATCTTTTACGATGAAAATCCGATTTAGACTCTGATAAATAGAATAAAATGTTCAAAAGGTCACCTGATCCAGCGTTTGATATGGATGCCCCAGTTGGCAAGAATGATTCTGTACGCGATTTTCAATTTTATTCTTATCATGCAGTACAACCCGATCTCCGATCGCGAATTGAACTTCAAGTTCATGATACCAGTAAATACTTTTTGCCGTGTGAGGCATTTATCGAAATCGAAGGAGAACTTGTAACAAATGATGCTGCTCATGATGATCCTCCATATGACAATAACCCAACTATCAAAGTCGGTTTTGTCAATAACGGTATCATGGCGTTATTTGAAAGCGCTAGATATCTCATTGATGGAAAAGAAATTGAATCCATTGACCGTGAAGTTGATGTGGCTACAACAATCATAGGGTTAGCGAGATATTCTGATGATTATACAAGATCAGCGGGTCCATCTATGATGTTTTCTAAGGATATTACTGATCACCCTGAACACAACCAGTATTCTAGAGTCAAGGCAACACATGCTTCTTCAGTTAATCCAGCACCAGCCGGATATACAAGACCAGCTGGTGATTTTGATGTCATAAATAATATTACTAACTACAACCTAGGGTTTGCAACACGCGTATTAACGTTGCAAGGACAGCGTCGACAATTTTCATGTGCAATTCCACTGCATCATATATTCGGATTCTGTAGAAACGTCCGAAAAGTTATTTATAGAGCTAAACACACAGTAGCGCTTGTACGAAAGGGTACTGATAATGATGCAATATGGCATGATGCTGGTGTTGCTGATGGTAAAGTCATTTAAAAAAAACTAGCATTGTGGATGCCAGTGTTAACTCCATCAATCACAGCAGAAGAAAAATTGTTATCATTTATGGACCAAGGAGGAAAATCATTGTTGAGTTGGTTATCAGTGACCACTGATATTAAACAAGACAATGTTGATGATATATTTACTTGGCATCTGGCATCAAAACAAGGGGTTTCAGCTCCACGTCATATATTTATTGCATTACAGAATAATGCACGAGTTGGTAATCAACAACGAAGTCATATGATATTTGATCAGTTAGGTGTTAGAGAGGTCTCACTGAGAATAAACGGACAACAGGAACCATCTGAAGATGTACAACTTGATTACGGTCAAAATCATATTGCACGTGTATATCATAACCTGTTGTCATTTATGGCACGTGATCAAAATGTTGATACTGGTTTGCAAATATCACAATTGGATTTCAAAAGCCTCTATCCGATTTATTACTTTTCATTGGAACATCTTGATTTGATGAGACAATCTGTTGTTGATATACACTTTAGAGCCCGTGTAACCCGTCCTGGTGGTATTGCTAATTATAGAGCGGTTGCTGTCATTCTCAGTGATAAATCAATGTTGTTAGAAGGAGTTGGAGGAAGAATGAGAGTGGTAGATGCCCCAGTAGAAAATCTTTGAACGATTTTCTCGATTTTTCATTGAAATTGTAAACGATTTAGAATCAATCTATTATGTATAACATGTCATATAGTGTTATTAGTGTTGCGTTAACTCCTGGTCAAATAAAAAAATTGCAATCAGAATCGGCTAAAAAATGCGGAACCACAATCACGTTGAAACCTAATCAAATGACTGGTGGTGCAAATAAATTATCGCTGACAACTCGTCAACTAAAACATTTCAATGATGCACTTGTAGCAAAAAAAGGTGTCCAGATTACTCTTTCTGCGGCTGCTATCAAAAATATGATAAAATCAGGTGGTATATTCCCGTTGCTAGCTGCGATTCCGGCCTTGATTGCAGCAGCAGCCCCAGCAGTGGCTAAAGCAGCGGCGTTAGGAGCCGTTGGTACTGCAGCAGGAATGGCGTTGAAAAAGGCAACTGGACAAGGATATAAAAAAACGGGAAAGGGTCTAAGACTACCAGGAACCCCGTATTCATGGTACAGCGGGAGATCCGTTCACGGATCAGGCCTGAGACTAGGACCGGTTTATTAATTGAGGAACCTATGGTTCCCAAATCTTCGATGGTTCCAATGTCCAATTTTGATTTAATGGATGCTGCTAAAAAACTAGCCATAAAAAACTTCAGAGGCGTTTTTATGAAGGATCAATTGCCGACACACCCAAATAGCGTTGAAACCGGTATTATTAATCTCGATAATAGCACTGGACCTGGTACTCACTGGGTTGCATACGCTATTGATCCACGTGGGATTGTCTATTTTGATTCATATGGATTAGCCCCGCCAAAAGAGTTTATGCGTTATATAAAAAAATTTTCAATGAAGACTTGGTATTCTACGCTACCAACACAACAAATCAATGACCCACCAATATGCGGCAGTGAAGTATTAAATGTCCTTAACGCTATTTCAGCATCTAGAAAACCACCTCACATTGTCGTAAATGAATACACTAGTAATCGCTTTTTAGAGAGAGAAAGAGTTTTACAATAACATGATTGATATTTGGGGAAGACCTCTGAAACCCAAACCCGATGACACTGCAACCGGTGATATAAAAAAAAATTAAAGATGAAATCGCTGAGACGTTAAATTTAACAAGTGTTGACCCGAATGAAATAGTTGTATTTCAGGACAAACAGGGTAAATTGAAAACCAGTGATGTGTCGTTGGATGATATATTGGTTAAACAACGACACGCAATCGAGAATACTATCGCGTTATTTTCGGATCAGGGTAAACTCAAACCGGGTGTACTTTTTTCAACGATTACAGACAGATTTAAAACTCTCAACGATGAGTTGAAGAATTCTGTGTTGGAACTAGCAACACTTCAATCTAAAACCGAAGAACACATAAAACAGTTTACCTCATTTCGTAGAAATATCATTGATAAATTTATTGGAACTACATTCGATAAAATTGAACTAAAACTTCCGGATATCAAAAAATCCATCGATGAGACGAAAATCTTCACCGAGGCCATCAAAAATGATTTTTCGAGGATGATAACAATTATTGAAAAAACAAAAATTCCTCATGAGAAAACCAATAACGTAGTATACACGATCCAACACGGATCATTTGAGTGGACACCTACAAACAACAAATTAGATATCACTGCAACCGTCAAGGGTATTTATCGATTAACACTAGTAACACCATTGACTCAATTTAATATTTCATCGTCCAGTTCATCCGGGGTCAATAATACGATTTCAACGATCATCGACAAGAATACAACTGAAAAGTTCACGATAACATCTACTGATAAAAATTTGGTTAGGGTTTCAACAACGTGGTATGTGGAATTCGTAGCGGATTTAAGTTGAAAATTGCAAAGCAATTTCACTAACGATTTCAATTGAAAACGCTAGCGTTTTTAAAATAAAAATGATTTCATCATCGCAATATCGTTATGATCAGGTCAGAGAATATCAAACTAGACTCAAAACCCTGTCTGAGGAGTATACAATGAAAATTAAAAAATATCGCAGGAGAATTACCGCAATTGATGTTACCGTGTATTCAGTGAGTGGTGTAATCACCGGAGCTGGTATTATACTGTCTTCAGTAACAATGATGGCCCCGATAGCTGTTCCAATTTGCATTTCTGCGGCAACTACAATCGCGGGAATAATTTCAATAATAACAAAAAAAATATCATCATGCAGCCAACGGAAACTACAAGACTACATAATTCAATTTCATGTTGTGTCCACTGCATACTCGCAATTATCTTCATTGATATCGTCATCTCTCGATGATACAATTATATCAGAGAGTGAGTTTTCAGCGATGGTAGATATATATGATTCTGCGATGTCAAAATTAGAAATACAACAACATGAGTATAATAACAATGACAACACCGATGGAATTGGAGAACACAAACCCGAAAACCAGAATGATCTCAATAACCTCAACGATATCAGATAGTGAGTTCTCAGTGATGGTACGTGTCTATGATTCCGCAATATCAAAATTAGAAATACATCATGAGTATAATAACAATGACAACACAGATGGAATTACTTCAACAAATAGTGGAGAACACAAACCCAGTACAAACCAGCATGATATCAATAACCTCAACGAATCCAGAATTCAGTGTGAATTTCCCCTCTCCGGTCCCAGTGAAGGAGATAGCGCTAGCAAAATTACGAGTGTATCATAGCTGGCCTAATATCAGATCAAAATCATTTGGTGGTCAACAACCGAATAATTCACTGGTGTTTGCAAATAAAAATAAAGACGACGGTACCCCAGACTGGAACGTTGTTTCCATACCAACAGGGTCATACCAAATTGAACAAATCAATAATGAATTAGCGCGTAGAATAAAATCGATTACTGGAAAAGAATCAAAAATAGCTATAACGGTTCATGAGCCGACACTGTCATCTGCCATTGAAATAAGCACAGAAGGATACGTCGTAGATATCTATCAAAGTTCTATTAGAACCGTACTAGGATGGCCTGAATTACCACCAGGGGAAAAAACCGTTGATTTACCAGAACCACAAAAAACCGATTATATCACCGACAGGATAAAATCTGATAATCCAGTAAAAAGCTATAAAAGATACAACGAATTGATAGTTTTCACTGCAGTGAAAAAATTCAACAACCCAATATATCACACAACTCAAGAAGAGAAAATCACTGAAAACTTCACAGCGATGAATAATGATTTTTCATTGTTGTTAATATCTCTTAAATCCGGTTCTCTCACCCGAGATGAATTTATCAGCGTCGTAGAAACATGCAACAAAATCATCAATGACATGGAAACATTTCATTTGCAAATCATTCAAGTGGTATTAGGTGACAGTAATCCTATAACGAGAACAGAATTTGCAACGAAGTATAATATACGCGTAGAAGATATTCATGCGTTCAAACTACCAGGGTATAATATCTTAGAACTACAAAAATCTCTCAGTGATGCCATCGATGTTGGTTTTAAAATAATTCATGATACGTGGAAAAAAACAATAAAAATCCTCAAACACAATAATGACCCAGATGGTGGCGGCAGGCATATTGCTCCGTTCAATGTGAATATTTCATCGGTGATTGCGATCAATTTAGTATGTGATGTTATCGAAGGAAGCCATCAAATAAATTTAGAACGATCAAATCAAGCTCAGCAAGGATATATTTTGTATTCATTTGCACCAACAGCTCCTCCAGGATTTCTAATTATTGAGTCTCCGGTTAATCCAGTCTATATGCGATGTCATAATAATTCATTAACCAGAATTAATTTCAAACTCACTGACCAGTCCAATAATCTGATTGATTTACAAGATGAGGTTTTACAAATTAGTCTGTTTGTGAAATCCTAAGGACTTTCGTCGTAAAGACTTTCATCGTAACCACACGGATTTATAACAATAAATTTACATGACCCTAGGACACGATATCGTATCGGATTGGATCAAATATTCGGTTGAAATCGTGAAAATTCTTCGAATTTCAACAAAGGATTTTCATCGATGGAGATTGATTTCATTGATTTTTCATTATTATTTTTTGCCTGATTTCATTGATTTTTTTGCCTGATCATTGTTTTAAGCCTGATTTCATTGAAAACTTGTTTAAAAATGTTGTCCGGCTCGCCCCCTCTGCTGCTTAAACATACAGCGTGGAATCCAGGGATATGCTCTTTCTTTTCTGTTTGGAAACAAACGACTCGTACCTTCAATAAACTTTCGTTCCTAAACTTGTTAGTAAAGGGTCTTCTTTTCTTTTATGTATAATAATTCTGTATTCTTGATGCTGTGAATTAACAACAAAAGACGGTCATTTGAAAAGACGCATTTATTGGATCCTCATTTTCACTGACAAGTATACTCAATTTCAGTAACAACCATAACACATGTATACTCTGAGACCAAGAACGAGCTGCTGTTTCACATAAGTAAACTGTACATATATGGTATTCTCAAGTTACAAGTGATATTGATTCCCCTAACTTGTGGCATATTCTACAGTAACAAGCAATATTTCTCAGTCAAGCACAACATCGAATTAGTCTGATTATTAAAGTGTATTTTGCAAGGACTATTTTACGCGGTAGGAATTACTAGACCTGCGCACAACCCTCTTCCTCTCTCACCCGGGCTTGGGACCGGCGATGGCGAAATTGAACAATTCTTGCAATCGTTATTGAAGTTCTTTTAAAACAACACATGCTATTTGATTCTTGATTGAATCTTGGCATATGCAATACAATAATACAAAATTTAACAGCAACTGACATTTACATCAGGAACATTATTTTAAAGTTAATATTTCTATCAATCAAGAAGACGGAAATATGTGTAAAATGATATGGTAGAATATCTGGAGATGTAATAGTGAACCAGTCCGTTTCTAACAGAATGATACATCATAATACTGAATGTCACAAGATACCACAAATATGGCAAATTATACACCACAACAAACTATTAAAACAGTAATAAAATCTATCACTGATACTATGAATAATCTTGACGAAGGTGCCATTCCATGACAGTTTCTGGCCTGATACTGGGAATAATCAAGACAACGGTGTCATTCAATGACAGTTTCTGGCCTGATACAAGGAATAATCAAGACGACGGTGTCATTCAATGACAGTTTCTGACCTGATACAAGGAATAATCAAGACGACGGTGTCATTCAATGACAGTTTCTGACCTGATACAAGGAATAATCTAGACGACGGTGTCATTCCATGACAGTTTCTGGCCCGATACAAGGAATAATCAAGACGACGGTGTCATTCCATGATGTTTCTGTCCCGATACAAGGAATAATCAAGACGACGGTGTCATTCCATGACAGTTTCTGTCCCGATACAAGGAATAATCAATACGACGGTGTCATTATTTGACAGTTTCTGGCCGCCTTCATTTGGAAATAGAAGTGTTAAGTAGGTTTATGTGAAAGGTAAAATGAAATGTTAGCTGAAAAGAAAAGGGAGGAACGCATACAAGTTTCTTGTTGGGAGACAAACTGGGATGAATATAATGTAATAAAATAATACTAAAACATGCCCATTACAAGACAAAGTAATAAGAAAAAGTGACGACCTGTGTAGTCTGGTCATTGGGCAGTAACTTCTATTTGGAACTTATACCGGTTCCAAGAGCCCAGGTCTCTCTCTCTCTCTCTCTCTCTCTCTCTCTCTCTCTCTCTCTCTCTCTTCACACACACACACACACACCCCAGGAGTAAACTGAGCATATTTTTAGCCACATTCAGCTTTATGTAACAATCAAAATAAAAAAAGTACATTTCAATGCATTAGACATAGTCATTCTGCAGCGAGTCAGTTGAAAGAGACAGCATTCATGAATTTACGCGGGTAAATCAATGTACGGTTGGCTTGAAGTAGTATAACGATTGTTTTCCATAAATCCTTTACTTGAAAAGCCACGGTAGCTTAGTAGTGCCCGACTTAACATCATAATGGTACGGATTCAAGTCATGTCACTGGACAAGTCACATTACGTCCATTGCTTGGCACTATACAACATTTGTGTCACTCTCTGCCGTAAAAACACCAGACAATACCATTTACGAGATGTAAGCCCTTACGGTACCCCTTACCAACAGCCTACATATGGGACATTTTATAAGGGCCGGGGCGCATTGAGGGCAGGCCATCATGTGACGACAAGGTAGGAACACAATACACGCTTCATTCGCCATGCAAATCTTGCAGGTCATCTGGTCCTTCAGTTCCTGGTTTTGTTGTAGCAGAGATTCCATTTCTTTCGATGAAAGGCGGTTTTGAGAAGAGTGATTATTCTTCTCTTTTTCCACATGATTGCGATGCTGTAAATGAGAATTACTTTGTTTTTTTTCATCCGCATTCGCGTCTTTAGTACCGCTAATCTTTTCTTGAGTGGTTACCTCGATAGGTACTTGCGCCAGGTCATTGACAGGATCAGTGTTCTCCGAAACATGCAAATTTGATTCATTTTCTTCCAGTTCAAATATGACTTCCATCAGTTCGGTGGATGAAAACTTGGAGTGACCTGTAACAGATAAGGTACACATACCACTGTAATATGCGTCTTGAATATATTGTTTCTTCATTGTATATTGCAATGTATGTGAATATGCATTCTGATTCTGGCCATAAAATCCATACTATTACAATTACGTTTGCCTATAACTAGTATTTTCAAGTATACATTACATCCAACTTTCTTTTTAATTTCATATATTAAAGTTGCATTTTTATATCCCTTCATTAAACTAAGAGAACATTCATTTAGTTTCATTGTATTTATCGGTTAATGTTAAAAGTGTTTTACGATAATAGGATAGCATTGATACGAGGCAATGCACTTATTCCGATAATAACAATGATCCGATAAACAGACACACACCCCCCTCCCGTAGTTAACCTCAAAGTGTAATAACCTCAACATTATCACGCAATAGTCTGAGCTTTCATATTAAGATAGTAAGTGGGCACTATTGAGGAGAAACAAGAATAAAGGATCAGTTACAAAATGAAATACGCCGCATCATAAAACGGGGCAACTAATGTTCCATATTTAAGAGGAAGTGGACCTTGGGAGGCCGAGTCATCTAAGGTGCTCGACTTAACACATTACTGCCATCTCACCTCTGTCCATGTGGATTCGGGTCTCAGGCTCGTCCAGAGTGGGTGACTGAAACACTTGCCAGTAGGTTGCAGTGGGTCGATGGTTCTTACAGACATTTGCCTGGGATCCTCCTCCACCAAAAATACATGGCAGCCATATCATGCGTTGAAAAGTAGCGTTAAACCCAAAGCAACCACAATACTAAACAGAGCCTTCCATAAGGATCATTTGTATTAAATGAAAATGTTTTTACTATTTGTCATCAACATTACGCTGAAAATAAAATAATAAAATAACTAATAAAAACTATAATGAGCGGCCACTTAAACAAGATGTACTTGGCATATATATTCGAAACAACAGCTCCATCTGCCGACATCATAATTTAAAAAAAAAACAAGTGCTAATGGGAAAATACAAACACAAAAACTATTATGAAAAGAAATATAAAACAATCTAGCGACCGCTCCCATAAAAGATTTTCCATGGTGCTAGTCACGCGGATAAAACGAATCTCTTACATCAAACTAATTAGTGCAAAAATGTTTGAACATTATTAGACTTTATTTATGTCAAGCTCTGTTTGCCTCTGATTTGAAAAGCAACACACAATATAATAAAACTTATTTATTGCTTAGTACAATAAAACAACGTACAAATTAAATGTACAAATCAAAAGCTACCGTGTCAAACTAATGCTATATCCGAAAATCCAGTCTATGGAAGTTCCAATGTATGCCCACCCCCATCTTGAATATGGAAGCAATACCCACGTATGCCCAATATAAACTATACCAGAATTCTATTAAACTGTGGGAAGATGTATAGCCTGTGTTATAGTTATGGTAATTCACTATATTATGGATATGCACCAACTGGTTATTGACTTTACCATTTGTACAGATTAGCATCTGCACGGCTTTCTTGACCATCTCGGTGTTATAACCTATGGATAATACGCTCTGTGTTGAGGGATAGTCCATTGGATCTTCAGGAAGCACTTCTCTGGATTCAGAGCCTAATGGAACATTACATAACTCTTTTTGGGAATTATTTTCCGAAGCAGCGCTCTCACTTGATTCTGTTTCCAATGTTTCGTTAGATCTTAAATTTATTCCCGCCAACTGTCTCAATACAAAGTCCTCTCCCATGCTCTGTTTTAGAAAAGCACACTCAGGGTACCATCGCGCATGTTCTTCCCAGGTGTCATCTCCCTCCTCCCAGCTTTTCAACCCACCTCCACAGAAAAAACATCGTACGCAGTCAGCCACACCTGTGAAATAGATAAAAGAATCTAGATAGTGTTCCAAGGCGATACATGGATTGTATCAGATGAGACTAATCAAAGAAATAGACCTTGAACAACCATAAACTGGTTGAATTCTACAGAACAACAATTTGAACACATATCCTTGAGCTCATTTATCACGCCTCCATTGAAAATAAAAGAGAATTAATAAAATAAACGACCCGATGATTTCGGAATTATTCTCCGATACTAATAAAATCATAAGTTTCAAAAAAATTAGAAAAAGCTTAACAAACATTTAATAAATTACCAACATAGTAGAATCCTGCTGCGGCCAGGTCGCTCGGTTTCTGCTTAACATATGAAGGCCATCCCCTGAATGATTCTAGTCGTGACGTTAAAATGGAGTAAGATGGATACTTCGGTTTCTCAAAACAAACACCAAGGGTGTTATTTATATTGCTAGGTGATCGTTCTTTCACTTGTGCAGATTCAGATGTGACCAGTTCGTATGTCATGGTATTGCTTAAGATTGAACCATTTTTTTCATTAGAGTTTACAAGACGCTCATTGACTTGGATGTCATTCTGAATTTGTTCCTCTTCTCTATTACATCTTTCTGAAAGAATGTTTCTGGTGTTGTAAGTTTCCTTCTTTTCGACTTGAGCAGATGGGCTACATGTATAAACGGAATTGTTCGGTGTCTCACTGTTTCCCGTGCCCAAATTATTGCTTGTTTCGACTTCACTTAATGCACAACGGTCGTTTTTGTTGTCCGAGTTTTTGCTTTCTGAACCGCTAATGACATACGTCACTTTTTCGTTTTGGACATCAAAAGCGGTTGCAGAATTTGTATGTGGAACAAAGTCAGTAACTCTATTCCTTATGGGGATATTATCGTCCAGAATTCCGTTCACAAAACTGCAATTTGGAGACAGTTTCTTATGAACATCAAATGGTGAGTCTCCCTCTTTCCAGTTCTTGCAGTTCAATCCGCATGCGAAACATATAGTTTGGTCCCCTGTTCCAGAGTAGTAGAACCCGGACTGGGTTAATCTTGTTGGTTGAACAGGGCTTGATCGAGGAAACGTTCCAAAGGAAATATATCTGGCCCACTCATTTTTCATACGCTCTCTCGTGTTATTCATACTCGTCGGTTTCACGATTTCTCCAACATATAAATGCAGTGATGACGGAGGACAATTTGGAAATATGTCTGTATTTTCTGGTCTCGCCATGTAAGTTTTTTTCTTTTCTTCAAATGCTCCTTTCAGTTTGTTTCTATAATAATAATAATAATAATAATAATAATAATAATAATAATAAATAATAATTACAATTTTACTACTGCTACTACTACTACAACTAATAATAATAATAATAATAATAATAATAGCAATTTTACTACTACTACTACAACAATAAATAATAATAATAACAATAACAATTTTAATAATAATAATAATTATCAACAATAATAATTATCAACAACAACAACAACAACAACAATAATAATAATAATAATAATAATAATAAATGATGACGATGAGACCGACGTCATGATAGATCGTTCCATAACGAGATACCTGTCCATAAACTGATTATAAATATAAACTCATCAGCATTACGTTATTATCATGGTTTCTAATGCATCTGAGCATAGCTTTCAATGATATCCCCATAATTGTGCAAAATGCACACTAATGTAGTCTATAAACAGAATGAATTAGGCATTGATGAGTACATTCTTAATGCTTGCTGAAACAAATTAGAGAGGAGTAATAATTTGTCGATGTGTATGAAGGATAATAATAATAATAATAATAATAATAATAATAATAATAATAATAAAAATAATAATAATAAACTACATAATAACGTCCTTGCGCATTTCACATTTGTTGGATGTTTATCCCCCACCCCACCCTACCCCGTATCATCCCTTTCTGTACTGAGGATTCAAATTTTCAGAGCGTTATATACATGTGCATCTGAAACTAATGCCATGTTCTATCCCCTAGTCTGGTATTATCATCAGTAACGTAGTGATTTGGTAATATTAAATCCACACAATGAATATTAATTAATCACATCCACAATATCAGATATTAATGCAACTGGCTAATATATTTTCAGTTCGAAACAAATTAAAGAATATGTGCTACAAATGGATGAGTACTTGCCTTGTTCGCAGTGGTTATCAATGTTCCGAATATTTGTTTACAAACAATTTGCCTTGCCTTATATAGACAATATGTGACCTTGACAAAGTCAGAATGAGTCATGGGAATAAAAAATTTCCCTTCATGTGTTAAGTAAACTTCGTCTTTACATTGACTTCGAACCAGTTACCAGTTTAGTATCAAGCCGATTTCACAAATTATGCATAGGTGATAATGACTTGCTAATGGCTTTAGCATTTTGTATTTTTATATTGAAATGGAATTAATCCCTTTTCACCAAACCAACTGACCTTTTATAGGTGCATTCACACTGACATTTAATAGGTGCATTCACAGGTCGTCAACACCGTATTTACCGACCTTTAGAATAACAAGTAATAACAGCGCTATTTATAATGCGACAACAATGTGTTATTTTTAGCAATCTCGATGCTTTTCGAGAACATTATACGGTTTACTTATATAACCAGTCAATAATGACAACAACAATAAAAATAACAGGCCTAAACACATATATTAATAAGGAAGAAAAAATATCGTTGTATGTTCATCCATGCAGTTTTAGTATGAGGATATCCTTTATAAAGTTATTCGTTCTTAACCTGTTTAATGGTGAATTTCCTCAACAGATTACAATACACGTGCGGCAGATTTTCTATACGGTCTATAGGTCGTGGGCAACGTTCCCTCGAAGCCGCGCGCGCGCAGCTACTCAGTCATCCGTGCGGAGCTGAATTGTCAATCCAACATTAAAGTTTGCACGTCTCCGTAATGCTTGCACAGTGCAACGAGCATTGCGCGCACATCTACCATTCGGTTAGAGGGAACGTGTGTCGTGGGTCTTGTCATACCAAAGACTTACAAAAATGGTACTAACAGCTGCCTCGCTTGGCGCTCAGCATTAAGAGGGTAGTGTTAACACTGGTCGGCGTGTTGTTAATATAAAGTGACTATATGGGACATCATGCTACATGTCTGCGGCATGATGCCCCAGTGCTAGACACCACAATAAACTGTCTCACTGCAGACATCTTAGCGATATGACTAAAAAAAATAATTAAAGATACGTTAAAAATCCTAAACAAACAGAGTACATGTTTACCCTAAAATGTCACTTTCAGAACTAACCATTACGTTGTTGCGATTTTCATGTGAAATACGATTTCTCGATGCATAAATTCCCACATTTATTGCAGTTCATGTATGACCGGATATCTGCAGTATTTGACTAGAACAATAGACTGTACAGAAGACGTAAACAAATTTCTTTCTGAGTCGGATTTGCATCCCATATACACTGTGTAAAGAAGCTGTGGTTGTCAGTTAAGAGACCCATTTATGTCCGAATTCTGGACATAAAGAGGTTAGTTTATTTACTTCTGTAAGTTAACATCATGCCACGCTCGTATATACGGTGTATTCTATATCTATGTTACATATATACCGCCCTTCCCCCACCCCACCATAAAATAAGCAATACCTATAGTTTTACTTCGTATTGTTATTCTTGTCTTGTAGTTTTACGCCATTTTTTAAATTATGATATTGTTATACATGACATAACATACCCCTGTGGGGAATACATATCCATATTCAGACATCCGATACAATTTTTCCTCAATTTGCCTTAGCGAGTCGAGTTCAAAAATGGCCGCCAAAATGGTCATTGAAAACCAAACATTTCAGCAGGCGGGGTTTAAAACATTTTTTCACGATCCCAGCCAATCAATAAAAAGGATACTGCACAATAATTTCATGGGCTTATTTAGACCAATCAGAATAACATAAAGTGATATTTTAACCTGTGGTAATCTTTAAAACAAAATGAATCTGCACGTAATATAGGAAAACTATGCCTACTATGTGATACAAAATACACTGCGTACTGTTGTGAACAAGAATAATGAACCTTGATGAGATACAAGAAATAGGTACGTATACTTACAGAGATCTCTTCAGAATGATTAGAAACATTAAATTATGATATATTCTCCTTTGATTTAAAAAAAATGTAATCGAGATACAACAATGAAATTTAAATTAACAAATAAACGTGTACATATTCATGCTGCAAAATGTAAAAGAAATTAATAGACTCTATCAGTCATTTGAAAGTTTGAATATTTCGAACCGGAGTCTTAATATGTGCAAAGAAAAATTACGCCAGCTTTCTTCTAGATGTTGAAATCACTGAATGGCTAATTGATGTGCATGTATCATGTATAAAAAGTGACTTTCATTTTCAATGTAATTATATTTACAAAATCACTGCTCATATTCCTTCTCACGTGTGTGCTTTCTTCGTACATGCGACGTTGATGAAGCTGAAAAACTCCTTCACAATATATGCTATTAAATGTAATGAAAAAGTCAATAAAAATAAATGTTTGTTTGTTTTTTATGGTTTAACGCCATTTTTCAGCACAATATATAGGCTATACATGGCGGCCAGTATTAGTGGTGGAGGAAGAAACCGGAAAAACCCCGGAAAGAACCACCGACCCACGAGAAGCTACTGGCAAGCTTTCTCACTTAACTACATTAGCCGAATCTTAGACTCGAACCCACGCAGACAGAGGTGAGATGGCAGTGGTCCGTAACGGACACTCGGGGCCCCCAATAAAAATAAATATACATTATATTAGTTAGATACAATATCTACATTAAATTATAAACGTTGTGTGATCATTCATTTTGCATTTCTCTGATAGATATAGTTTGATATTGGGCCAAATGTATTTTGTGTTTGCCCTCTACCTACGACAGTGGCGTAGCTGGGGGGGGGGGCAAGTTGCACCGGGCGCCGTCTTTGGGGGGGAGGGCGCTGGAAGAAGAGGATTGTAGAATTCAGTGTATAATTTTACAAAGTGTGCTTCAGAAGAAACAACTAAGTAAACAACTTAGTTCGTGCTAGGATGTCTGGATGTGGAATGTTTTATAGCAGGATTATGATGGTTGTCCGGAATTTCCTATTCGCGTCTAGATGTCGCACTTTCCTAACATTTATGTTATATTTGCGCGTATTTTGCGAATATAGTATTATAACTGGTATTTTGAATGCTGGAATATCTTTGACGGGGATTTTATACTCTTTTGCAAATTCTGTTCTTGTTGTAGGATTACTGTCACCTAATACTTCTTGAATAATTTGTGAATGAAATGTTTCCATGTCATTGATGATTTTGTTACATGTTTCTACAACGCTGATAAATTCATCTCGGGTGAGAGTGCCGGATTTAAGAGATGGCAACAACAATGGAAAATCATTATTCATCGCTGTGAAATTTTCAGTGATTTTATCCTGTCGAATTATGTATACGTTTCTTATAGTGGTGGCTTCTATCGCTTCATGAAAAAAAATTCACTCTATTGTAATCGCTATAGCTTTTTACTGGATTATTAGATTTTATCCTGTCGGTGATATAATCATTTTTTGTGGTTCAGGTGGTAATTTAACGGTTTCTCCCCGGGGTGGTAATTCAGGCCATCCTAGTACGGTTCTAATAGAACTCTGATAGATATCTACGACATAATTTGGTGAGTTTATTTCAATGGCAGATGATAGGGTCGGCTCATGAACCGTTATAGCTATTTTTGATTCTTTTCAAGTAATCGATTTTATTCTACGTCATCATTGATTTGTTCAATTTGGTATGATCCGGTTGGTATCGAAACAACGTTCCAGTCTGGGGTACAGTCGTCTTTATTCTTATACGAGAACACCAGTGAATTATTGGGTTGTTGACCACCAAATGATTTTGATCTGATATTAGGCCAACTGTGATACACTCGTAATTTTGCTAGCGCGATTTCCTTCACGGGAACTGGGATAGGGAAATTCACACTGAATTCTGGATTCGTTGATGTTATTGAGATCATGCTTGTTTGTACTGGGTTTGTGTTCTCCACTATTTGTTGAAGTAATTCCATCGGTGTTGTCATCGTTATTATACTGTTGTTGTCGCTCTAATTTTGACATCGCGGAATCATAAATACTGACCATCGCTGAGAACTCACTATCTGATATAATTGTATCATCGAGTGACAACGATATCAACGAGGAAATTTGCGAGTATGCAGTGGACACAACATGAAATTGAATTATGTAGTCTTGCAGTTTACTCTGGCTGCATGATGATATTTTTTTTGTTACTATCGAAATTATTCCCGCGATTGTTGTTGCCGCAGAAATGCAAATTGGAACAGCTATCGGGGCAATCATTGTCACTGAAGACAGTATAATACCAGCTCCGGTGATTATACCACTCACAGCGTACACGGTAACATCAATTGCGGTGATTCTTCGTCGGTATTTTTTTTTTTTATTTGATACTCCTCGGCAAGGGTTTTGAGTCTAGTTTGAAATTCTCTGACCTGATCATAGCGATATTGCGATGATGAAATCATTTTATTTTTAAATCAGTTTACGATTTCAATTGAAACCGTTATTTACTTAAATCCGCTACGAATTCCAAATACCACGTTGTTGAAACCCTAACCAAATTTTATCAGTAGATGTTATCGCGAACTTTTCAGTTGTATCCTTGTCGATGATCGTTGAAATTGTATTGTTGACCCCAGATGAACTCGACGATGAAATATTAAATTGAGTCGTTGTCACTAGTGTTAATCGATAAATACCTTTAACGGTTGTAGTGATATCTAATTTGTTGTTTGTAGGTGTCCACGCAAATGATCCGTGTTGGATCGTGTATACTACGTTGTTGGTTTTCTCATGAGGAATTTTTGTTTTTTCAATGATTGTTATCATCCTCAAAAAATCATTTTTTATGGCTTCGATGAAGTTTTTCGTCTCATCGATGGATTTTTTAATATCAGGGAGTTTTATATCAAATTTATCCAACGGGGTTCCAATAAATTTATCCACGATGTTTCTACGAAAATTTGAAAACTGTTTTCCGTGTTCTTCAGTTTTAGATTGAAGTGTTGCTAGTTCCAACACAGAACTTTTTAACTCATCGTTGAGAGTTTTTAATCTATCTGTAATCGTCGAAATAAGTACACCCGGTTTGAGTTTACCCTGATCGGAAAATAACGCGATAGTATCCTCGATTGCGTTTCGTTGTTTAACCAAAATATCATCCAACGACACATTACTAGTTTTCAATTTACCCTGACGATCTTGAAATACAACTATTTCATTAGGATCAACACTTGTTAAGTTCAACGTCTCAGCTATTTCATCTTCGATTATTTTTTTTATATCACCGGTTGCAGTGCCATCGGGTTCGGGTTTCTTCATCGCTGATAACGATCTCCCCCAAATATCAATCATGATATTTTATACATCTCTCTCTAAAATCGTTTCGATTTCCAGCGATTACTGGTGTATTCATTTACGACAACATGTGGTGGTTTTCCCCTTGGGTTACCCAAAGAGTTAGAAATAGCGTCAAGGACGTTTAATACTTCGCTGCCGCATATTGGTGGGTCATTCATTTGTTGTGTTGGTAGCGTAGAATACCAAGTCTTCATTGGAAAAGTCTTTAAGCGATTTATATAACGCATAAATTCCTTCGGCGGGGCTAATCCATATGAATCGAAATAAACAATCCCACGTGGATCAATAGCGTATACAACCCAGTGAGTTCCAGGTCCGGTGCTGTTATCGAGATTAATAATACCGGTTTCAACATCATTGGGTTGTGCTGGTAACTGATCTTTCATAAAAACACCTCTGAAATTTTTAATCGCTAGTTTTTTAGCAGCATCAATTAAATCAAAATTTGACATAGGAATCGAAGATTCCTCAATCAAAGACTCTCCAACTAGTAAACCGGTCCTAGTCTTAGACCCTTTCCGCTGTACCATGAATACGGGGTTCCTGGTAGTCTTAGACCCTTTCCCTTTTTTATATACCCTCGTCCTTTCTTCGGTTCATATGATTCAGCAATGCCTTGTAAAGCTTTTGCTCCCAAGCCTCCAGCTGCCCCCAATGCGACAGCTTTTGCAACTGCTGGTGCGGCCGCTGCAATTAATCCTGGTAACGCAGCAAATAACGGGAATATACCGCCTGTTTTAATCATATTTTTGATAGCAGCCGCAGAAATAGTAATCTGAACACCTTTTTTTGCTACAAGTGCATCATTGAAGTGTTTTACTTGACGAGTTGTCAGTGACAATTTATTCGCCCCGCCAGTCATTTGATTGGGTTTCAGCGTGATAGTGGTTCCACATTTTTTAGCTGATTCTGATTGCATTTTCTTGATTTGACCGGGGGTTAACGCAACACTAATAACACTATATGACATTATACATAATAGATTGATTCTAAATCGTAAAGCGATTCAATGGAAAAATCTGAAGGATTTTCAATTACATATTTTCTACTGGCGCATCTACCACTCTCATTCTTCCACCAACACATTCGAGTAGCATTGATTTATCGCTGACAATGACAGCAACTGCTCTATAATTAGCAATAGTACCACGAAGCAAATTAGCTCTAAAGTGTATATCAACAACGGACTGTCTTGTCAAATCAAGATGTTCCAGTGAAAAGTAATAGATCGGATACAGATTCTTAAAATCATATTGTGATATTTGCAGACCAGTATCGACATTTTGATCGCGTGCCATAAATGACAACAGACGATGATAAACTCGTGCAATATGATTTTCTGTGTAATTAAGTTGTATATCTTCAGATGGTTCCTGTTGGCCGTTTATTCTCAGTGAGACGTCTTTAACACCTAATGGATCAAATATCATATGGCTGGAGAGTTGATTGCCAACTCGTGTGTTATCCTGTAACGCAATAAATATATGACGTGGCGCAGCAACACCTTGTTTTGATGCTATGTTCCACGTGAATAACTCGTTAATATTTGATTGTTTAACATCTGTACTTACCGTTAGCCAACTTAGTAATGATTTTCCTCCTTGGTCCATAAATGATAGTAATCGTTCTTCTGCGGTGATTGATGGAGTCAACACTGGCATCCACAAAGATATTTTTGTTAAAATGACTTTACCGGCATCAGCATTTGGATTTGCATTGTCTGCGGGAATCCTCCAAATTGCATCATTATCATCACTCTTTCGCACGAGTGCTACTGTATGCTTCGCTCCATAAATAACTTTTCGTACATTTCTGCAGAATCCAAATATATGATGCTATGGAATCGCGCATGAAAATAATTTACGCCGCCCCTCCAACATTGATATACGTGTTGCAGCTCCTAGATTGAAATTAGGATCGTTGTTTATTATCATATTTTCAACATCAGCATTAGCATTACCAGCATTATTCTGTGGTCGTCTGATAATAAATTGATTTCCTCAAGCGGTATTTTTAACATCTTTTGCAAACATCATAGAAGGTCCTGCTGATCTTGTATAATCATCAGAATATCTTGCTAACCCGATTATTGTTGTAGCCACATCAACATCGCGATCTATCGACTCAATTTCTTTTCCATCAATGAGATATCTAGCACTCTCAAATAGCGCCATGATACCATTATTGACAAACCCGACTTGAGTACCAACTGGATACGGTGCTGGTACAGCAGGAGTATCAGCAGCTGTTACAAGTTCTCCTTCTACTTCAATAAACGCTTCAGCGGGTAGAAAGTATTTATTGGTATCATGAACTTGAAGTTCCATTCTTGATCGACTATTTGAGTCTATGGCATGATAGGCATAGTATTGATAATCGCGTACAGAATCATCCTTGGGGACTGGGGCGTCTATATCAAACGCTGGATCAGGTGACCTTTTGAACATTTTATTATATATCCATTGATCTAAATTGCGATTTTCACCGTCGTGGTTGTAAGCCACTTCCTGCTATCATATTTGCGATGTTGCTTTGGTCGGGAATTATCAATGACTCTAGTTTTTCATCTACTGCGTTATTTATTATTTTACTAACCCTTGCAGGCATAACTGCAGTAGATGGTAACGGTTTCTTTCTCCGTCTAACTAGCGCTGTTAATTTATTCTTCGCGGCTGAAAACGCTTTCCCGGCAAGATCTCCAACAGCACTAATACCCTTATCACGAATATCATCAGTGGCTTTCATTATTCCTAATTGTTTAGCTAACGGCATCACTTTTGGGGCCATTCTTGTAAATAACCCTGCAATGGTATCACCGAAACCATCTCCGTAATATGCTCTATAAACAGGCAATCGTGAATTAAGTACATAGACGCTAGTTGGTTTGTCATGATTGTAGTGTATGATCATTCTTATTATTAAAACACTAGTGATTTCAATTGCTAGCGTTTTCAGTCACTATGATACCCACTTTCCACTAACTCGCCAATGAAGTCTCGATATGTTTTGATATCCATGATAACACCTTGAAATAACCGTCTACAGATATCAGCTGCTTCATTAATTATTTCCGGTGAGTTATTTCCAGCTCGGAACCCTCCGATGAGGACATCTAATCGTGATATATCACTGAGAACACTACCAAGACATGAAACGCTTGAAATTCCACTGGAATCTCTTAATCCCTTCCCGCTATAACCAGTTGCTTCATCCAGTTTATCATCATCATCAAGTTCTTCTTGTTTTGTTTGGCGTTTTCTTTCTTGTTGTAAATGATAATCAAAATTTCTCTTGAATTCTCGATATTTCGTCTTCCTTCTATCTATACTCCCGGTATTTATTTCATACACTATATCAGCCCATTCATTATGTGACATTCTATAATCCGTATAATTGTCCATGAAAAACTTCTCTTGTGAATCATAGCTGTTAGCAGCAAATTCACTTAAATTGCCCTCCTTCTCATTGCGAATTAGTTGTTTAGCTTTATCGGTAAATAGTTCCGCTAATTTCTTTGATTTAGGTAGTCCACTTGATATCTCCTGAGGAAGTGTTTTTAATGATTTTTTTTGTTTGTTTAGTCTCTTTTGCTATTTTTTCTAACACAGGGAGAAAAGATTCTTCTTGTTTAGAAATTGCTGATGTTACATCCTCAGTTGCGCTAATTATCGGTTTAAATAACTGTTGTGTATCAGTAGAAAAGTCAGTCTGAAGACTCTGTCGTTGTTGCAGTTTATTCCTTACAGAGTCGCGAATTGGTATAAATCTCTTAATTGCATCTAGTCGTTCACGAGCCAATCGGGTCGTTAATGCTTCATTGACCATTATTTGAAATTGTAAACAATTTTTCAATTGTAAAACTATTTTCCCGAACCCGACCTAACAGACACAGTTAATTGGTGATTTTTAACACCACCGTGGTCATTATAAGGGCGTTATAATGATGAGGGAACTGTCCAATTTGTATATAAAATCAGATTCCACATTTTTTGACATGTCTTATGATTTTTAACACCATCGTAGAAGTCTTATTTTGACATTTTAAGGGCTCTATCATCGATGGAGCAAGTCACATAATTGCTATAAAAATAAATAATACTGTGACTTGCTCCACTGTTTGACATGTCGGATGATTTTTAACACCATCGTAGAAGTCTTATTTTGACATTTTAAGGGCGTTATCATTGATGGGGAAAGTGTGGAAATTGTATATAAAATATATAATATCTTAGGACTACAAAAATCTCTCAATGATACTATCGATGTTGGTTTTAAAATAATTCATGACGAATGAAAAAAAAAACATCACAACCACAAACAACTATCCTGACACATAATAATGACCCAGATGGTGGCGGCAGGCATATTGCTCCTCAAAATGTGAATATTTCATCAGTGATTGCGCTCAATTTAGCATGTGATGTTATCGAAGGAAGCTATCAAATAAATCTAGAACGATCAAATCAAGCTCAGCAGGGATATATTTTATACTCTTTTGCACTAACAGCTCCTCCAGGATTTCTAATAGTCGAGGATCCAACTAATCCAGTCTATATGCGATGTCATAATAATTCATTAACCAGAATCAATTTTAAACTCACTGACCAGTCCAATAATCTAATTGATCTACAAGGTGAGGTTTTACAAATTAGTCTGTTTGTGAAATCCTAAAAGAATTTTCGTCCTAAGGACTTTCATCGTAGTGATTTTCATCGTAAAAGAATTATTAACCCATAGGGGTGAATACAACATCGCTGCGACCCTGATGATTGAAAAATCGCTCAGTCTCCATTTGCCAAACAGAGACTTTATTTATTTTTTTTTGGTTAAAACACGAAATTTCGTAGGAAGGTTCTATTTGCCGTTTTGACGGTTAAAATCAATTTTTTTGTTTTAAAGTTGTCCGATTCACACTCTCTGCTGCTGTACTTGCCAAAAAGAAACCATTTCGGCTGCAATGCTCTAATTCTTATCATTATACATCGTCTTATCAGACAGCCAAATTTCCAAACTATTCCTCCAGTTCAGTACATAAATCTAGCGATAACATTACATATCAGTTACCTCCTCGTGATGCGCGCTACAGGCTACAACTACATAGTCATAGGCCATTCTGTCTCGGATGTGGAATTTTTTTCAAATCACACGGAGGATTATGTCCTGCACTCGATAAAAAGTTTTACTTGTGTCACAAAACAGGTCGTTGTCATGCCAAGAGAGAGAGAGAGAGAGAGAGAGAGAGAGAGAGAGAGAGAGAGAGAGAGAGAGAGAGAGAGAGAGAGAAGAAGAGAGAGAGAAGGCTCTGTTAAAGGAGCTACCGCCTCGATGATAAAACAACTACACTACATCAGAAATGAGAAGACGAAGATCTATTTCCTCGTCGATAGGAACTGACTTTTATTTAATTAAACAACACAAATATATTGACTACATTCTAGAAACACATCTAAAACTTTATAATAAAAGTTCATGCAATACATATTATATTTTCCCTTTTTAAGCTTTCCAACTTCCTTCATTCGTATAGCTTCTGCGTTTTAGAATATTATACAAATAGTTAATTCTCGATCAATTTCAAGATAGCCAAAGATATAAAATGTAATAACCATAGTTAATGTAACAATTAATTTAAAGAAATTCATTTTACTTATTTTAAAATAGAATATAGATTTAAAATATATTGCTAGATAATATTCTTTCTTACTTAAAGAATACTTTATTTCAATCATTAAATCAAAACATGAAGTTGGTAGCAATCTCAACCTTACAATAAAAATTACATAAATATAATTAAGTAATAATTCTTTAGAACATTTAAACATTCCGTTACAATATATTATAAATAAACGTATTAAGTGAACAATGTTGCTAACATAACAATGTTACTATTAAAATCTCAACATTAAAAATACTTATTCGTAAAGAAGTTACGACATATACAATTGTTTTACCTGAAATGATAAGGCGAAGATCTATTTCCTCGTCGATAGGAACTGACCTGACCCTTTAATGCGCGGTCTATTTATACACATCCTGTGTCAGGGTTTAAGGCATCGACGAGAAAATATTTCCGCTCTTTCAGGTAAGGATTAGTTTCTCCCGGTCAAAACCGGCTTAATTTGACGTCATCTGACATAAGGTACAACTCAGATTTGTAGTTTATCTATATTCGTTTGGCACTAGTTAGATCCAAATATGATAATTCCTTAATATTCTAAACCAGGAACATGTTAAAATATTAAGCCAGAAGCGATGTCTGTCCATCATTAGATAAGAACCATTTTGTAGCGACGACTGTCCATCATTAGATAAGAACCATTCTGTATTTACATCAGCACGGAAGCTTGTTCTACTTTTTTATTCACCGAATTAGACTTTTGCCAATGCCTGGCTTTACAGAATATATGTTTCACTGATAAGACTTAGAAGCTGACTGATTTTTGCTTTATAACCTATGGTGCCGGGTGGTGCTCGGTTGATGGACTTTTGAGGTCCAAATGGATTTCTGGAGAGAAGCATTACTTGGTTAGGTGGACCGATGGATCCACGCCATCATGGCAGCCAACGGAGAATGTTTCTCAGGCATTAAAAGAAGCATTTCACAGAACACGCACGCAATCGAACACACGTCGCAAACGACGAAGTCGAATATTTCGTAATTGAATTCAATACGAAATTCTGAAAACAAAAACTGCATATAGTCCTATCGTCCATTCCATTTTTTTCTCATACCTTCTAATTCGTTTTCTTCTTTCTGGCGCCAAATCTCTCAGTTCTCTTTCTTTCTCTTAAGGTATGGATGAAATTTGGATTGGTTCGTAGGTATATGTTTCTTTTTATCTCTGAATTCAGAGTACATGGTATCAGAACAAACAACAACAAAAAAAACAAAACAATTTGAAACATGGGTTATCTCCAGAATCTCCCAATTTTGTATAGTTCAGCCTATAAGTGGATTCACAGTTTAAATTAGGTTTACACGGACTTGTTTAATTGAACGTATCGAATATTGTTACAGGGATGTCAATTGTAACAACATAATGATATTATTTCACAGTTATAATACGTCTTAAAACGAATACGCGGTATAATACAGCAATCTTATTAATGCATGGGTTAGACAATGTTTAGAGGTTTATCTCTTACGATTTCATACCATTGTATGAAAATATGTACCTTATGGTACTGTGTCTTGGCGCATTCGCCATAAATGATAGAATAGTCAAAGTGTCCGCGCGATTACTCGACACAGAGATCACGTAATGCATAGCTCTCACGACACGAGCAGCTATTGGTCTATATACGGCCAACTTCTGAGTCAAATTTGTTCGAAACGATAATGGCAGTACATTCTCTTTCACACGTCATAGATAACGTTGATAGTACACGTACATTTCAAAGCTGCACTAGACCATACCGTACCAAACGATTCAATGATATTTTTGCTTATTGTTCTTAGGTTAATTCAAAGGCGATACATATTCATACACGCACAGGTCAAAGTTTGATTGCAAGTGCTGCCACTGTAGAATATCCCTGGACAAACTTTCTGCAACAATTGCACAACCCCAGAAAACCCCAAACATCCTTCTGTGCCCCCGGAACAGGAAACTGCGCAACTGTGTCCACCCCGGACCCCCCCCCCCGGACCTCCCCCCGTCGAGAATCCACGACCAAGACAAACAACCCCAAATGCCGCGAATACACATTTCGACGGCCTGAGCGTCAAGCCTGCCCGACGCAATCGATCAAAAATAAGTCCAAGATGCGCCAAGTGCTCCTCAAACGAACCAGAAATAACAACAACGCCACCCATGCACGGAAGACACGCCGACTACGGCACACCCCAAGCACACGACCCAAAAGAACACATCATGCGACGGGCGCAACTCCGAGTCCACACGGCACCACACTCCACCGGCAAAGATCACGTGATGCCACGAAAGAGCTCCCATGCTCCGTCGCCGGGTCCACCCCAATTCGCCAAAATGCTGAGCCCAAATCCAACGCACCAAAAAGACATGGCCCGGCCTGTCCAACTGCACCAACCACATCCCCCAATCCTGGAAGAGGGAATGTCACTGGCCGCGTCACCCGACCAAGTTTCACATAGTCAACAGCAAAACGACACTCCCCACCTCTCCCCCCGACCAAGACAACCGGAGACGCACAACCCGAGGAACCGGGCCCGACCAGCCGGTGCTCCAACAATCCATCCACCTGTCCACCAATCTCTCTACCGATGTGCGGAGACGCACGCTAAGGTTGACAACGAATTGGCATGGAATCGCCGGTCTCTATTCGATGGGTAAATACCGTAGTACTTCCTAATTCATCTAAGTTCAAGGCAAAGACATCCCTATGTTTATTCAGAAATGAGTGAAGTACCTGTTTTTGATTGTCTGACAAATCTGAAGAGTGTAAATCAAAATTAATTGGTTCTTGTGGGTCGCTAGTTTGTGTGTTCATAATATCGGGTGTGTCAGGAGTGGTATTCTTGTCAAGGGGATCCTCATTAATGGTAAATATGGTTTGTGGGTGTAGTACGTCTACACAAGCTAATACGGTATTTGCACGTATATGTACTGATTTTTTTTAGTAGGATTCATTCTGGGCACAAAGTTCTTTTTTTCCACCTTTACAATTGTTCTAGCTGGTAAGACTGTAGAGTTTGACATGTTATGAGGTGGTTCTAGTAAAACATGTGTTCCTTTTCTTATTTTACTAATACGAACAGAAATAGAGGAGATTGAGTTCGGTGAGATTATCGTACTTCCCTTGGCACGTGCTAATCCCGACTCAGTACGGATCAGATTGACAATTACCGTATCGTCTAGCAAAGAAAGCGTTTGTGTATCTAGATTCACTACTACTTTGTATTCAGTCAAAAAATCGATACCCAAAATGACTGAATGGTGTAAAGCAGGTATAACATAGAATGAATGAGAGAAGCGTATTCCTCCTATTTTCAAATTAAGTTTAATAATGCCTGTAACAAAATACCTGGTATTGTAAATACATGCTAATTTTGATTCCTGTGTTGTTGTTGTTTTCTTACTTTATGTGAACGAAAAGAAAACAATACGCCAGTTTTCTTATTGGAAATAGATAAATTTAAAAATACCTGCACTGTCTTGTTCACAAAGCAAAGTTTGTAGGGAATAATAGTCATTTTTAAATACTCTTTAGGAATTACAAAATAACACTTACTACCCAAGAACAAATTATGTTATACAGTGTGATATTTGGATATAATAGAAATGCAAAATATTGTAGGGAAATTACGTTTGCATTAAACTCGGATATATATGCCTATGCCACACACATCTTAGTGACATCAGGGGTTTTGTACAGGCGTGTAACATTGAAACAATATCAAATGCTCACCATTATTAGATAAAGTACATTTGAATGATTGTTATTCGCCATCTGATCTGTATTCTTCAAATGGTGAAACAATCACACACAGATGTAACAGCAATTTTAACCTATTTCAAATGCTCCCGGGGCCCCGAGTGGCCGAGTTATCTAAAGCGCTCGCCGTTACGGATCACTGCCATCTCACCTCTGTCTGCGTGGGTTCGAGTCTAAGATTCTGCTAATGTAGTTATGTGAGAAAGCTTGACAGTAGCTTCTCGTGGTCGGTGGTTCTTTCCGGAGGTTTTCCAGGGTTCTTTCTCCTCCAGCAATAATACTGGCCGCCAAGTATAGCCTATCGTGTGCTGTGAAAATGGCGTTAAACACTGCAAAAACAACAACAGCAACAATATAATTATACACTTTCTAATTGTTTTATTATGATAGCATCATTTTATACAAATGGTTAATACAATCATGTATCTAAACATACAACGTGGAATCCTGGGATAGGCTCTTTCCTCTCTATTTGGAAAAAAAAACGACTCGTACCTTCAATACACTTTCGTTCGTAAACTTGTTAGTAAAAGGTTTTCTTTTCTTTTATGCATAATAATTCTGTATTCTTGATGCTGTGAATTAACAACAAAAGACGGTCATTTGAAAAGACGCATTTATTGGATCCTCATTTTCACTGACAAGTATACTCAATTTCAGTAACAACCATAACACATGTATACTCTGAGACCAAGAACGAGCTGCTGTTTCACACAAGTAAACTGTACATATATGGTATTCTCAAGTTACAAGTGATATTGATTCCCCTAACTTGTGGCATATTCTACAGTAACAAGCAATATTTCTCAGTCAAGCACAACATCGAATTAGCCTGATTATTAAAGTGTATTTTGCAAGGACTATTTTACGCGGTAGGAATTACTAGACCTGCGCACAACCCTCTTCCTCTCTCACCCGGGCTTGGGACCGGCGATGGCGAAATTGAACAATTCTTGCAATCGTTATTGAAGTTCTTTT
Organism: Unio pictorum; assembly: GCA_030141615.1. Taxonomy (NCBI): domain Eukaryota; kingdom Metazoa; phylum Mollusca; class Bivalvia; order Unionida; family Unionidae; genus Unio; species Unio pictorum. The sequence continues at coordinate 3,539,708 of JARLTB010000026.1, forward strand.
AAAACAACACATGATATTTGATTCTTGATTGAATCTTGGCATATGCAATACAATAATACAAAATTTAACAGCAACTGACATTTACATCAGGAACATTATTTTAAAGTTAATATTTCTATCAATCAAGAAGACGGAAATATGTGTAAAATGATATGGTAGAATATCTGGAGATGTAATAGTGAACCAGTCCGTTTCTAACAGAATGATACATCATAATACTGAATGTCACAAGATATCACAAATATGGCAAATTATACACTGCAACAAACTATTAAAACAGTAATAAAATCTATCACTGATACTATGAATAATCTAGACGAAGGTGCCATTCCATGACAGTTTCTGGCCTGTTACAGGGAATAATCAAGACGACGGTATCATTCCATGACAGTTCCTGGCCTGATACAAGGAATAATCAAGACGACGGTGTCATTCAATGACAGTTTCTGGCCTGATACAAGGAATATCAAGACGACGGTGTCATTCAATGACAGTTTCTGACCTGATACAAGGAATAATCAAGACGACGGTGTCATTCAATGACAGTTTCTGACCTGATACAAGGAATAATCTAGACGACGGTGTCATTCCATGACAGTTTCTGGCCCGATACAAGGAATAATCAAGACGACGGTGTCATTCCATGATGTTTCTGTCCCGATACAAGGAATAATCAAGACGACGGTGTCATTCCATGACAGTTTCTGGCCTGATACAAAGAATAATCAATACGACGGTGTCATTATTTGACAGTTTCTGGCCTGATACAAGGAATAATCAATACGACGGTGTCATTATTTGACAGTTTCTGGCCGCCTTCATTTGGAAATAGAAGTGTTAAGTAGGTTTATGTGAAAGGTAAAATGAAATGTTAGCTGAAAAGAAAAGGGAGGAAACGCATACAAGTTTCTTGTTGGGAAACAAACTGGGATGAAAATAATGTAATAAAATAATACTAAAACATGCGCATCACAAGACAAAGTAATAAGAAAAAGTGACGACCTGTGTAGTCTGGTCATTGGGCAGTAAGTTCTATCTGGAACTTATACCGGTTCCAAGAGCCCAGGTCTCGCTCTCTTTCACACACACACACACACACACACACACACACACACACACACGCCCCCCAGGAGTAAACCGAGCTTATTTTTAGCCACATTCAGCTTTATGTAACAATCAAAATAAAAAAGTACATTTCAATGCATTAGCCATAGTCATTCTGCAGCGAGTCAGTTGAAAGAGACATTATTCATGAATTTACGCGGGTAAATCAATGTACGGTTGGCTTGAAGTAGTATAACGATTGTTTTCCATAAATCCTTTACTTGAAAAGCCACGGTAGCTTAGTAGTGCCCGACTTAACATCATAATGGTACGGATTCAAATCATATAACTGGACACGTCACATTACGTCCATTGCTTGGCACTATACAACATTTGTGTCACTCTCTGCCGTAAAAACACCAGACAATACCATTTACGAGATGTAAGCCCTTACGGTACCCCTTACCAACAGCCTACATATGGGACATTTTATAAGGGCCGGGGCGCATTGAGGGCAGGCCATCATGTGACGACAAGGTAGGAACACAATACACGCTTCATTCGCCATGCAAATCTTGCAGGTCATCTGGTCCTTCAGTTCCTGGTTTTGTTGTAGCAGAGATTCCATTTCTTTCGATGAAAGGCGGTTTTGAGAAGAGTGATTATTCTTCTCTTTTTCCACATGATTGCGATGCTGTAAATGAGAATTACTTTGTTTGTTTTCATCCGCATTCGCGTCTTTAGTACCGCTAATCTTTTCTTGAGTGGTTACCTCGATAGGTACTTGCGCCAGGTCATTGACAGGATCAGTGTTCTCCGAAACATGCAAATTTGATTCATTTTCTTCCAGTTCAAATACGACTTCCATCAGTTCGGTGGATGAAAACTTGGAGTGACCTGTAACAGATAAGGTACACATACCACTGTAATATGCGTCTTGAATATATTGTGTCTTCATTGTATATTGCAATGTATGTGAATATGCATTCTGATTCTGGCCATATCATCCATGATATTACAATTAAGTTTGCCCATAACGAGTATTTTCAAGTATACATTACATCCAACTTTCTTTTTAATTTCATATATTAAAGTTGCATTTTTATATCCCATCATTAAACTAAGAGAACATTCATTTAGTTTCATTGTATTTATCGGTTAATGTTAAAAGTGTTTTACGATAATAGGATAGCATTGATACGAGGCAATGCACTTATTCCGATAATAACAATGATCCGATCAACAGACCCCCCCCCCCTCCCGTAGTTTACCTCAAAGTGTAATAACCTCAACATTATCACGCAATAGTCTGAGCTTTCATATTAAGATAGTAAGTGGGCATTATTGAGGAGAAACAAGAATAAAGGATCAATTACAAAATGAAATACGCCGCATCATAAAACGGGGCAACTAATGTTCCATATTTAAGAGGAAGTGGACCTTGGGAGGCCGAGTCATCTAAGGTGCTCGACTTAACACATTACTGCCATCTCACCTCTGTCCATGTGGATTCGGGTCTCAGGCTCGTCCAGAGTGGGTGACTGAAACACTTGCCAGTAGGTTGCAGTGGGTCGATGGTTCTTACATACATTTGCCTGGGATCCTCCTCCACCAAAAATACATGGCAGCCATATCATGCGTTGAAAAGTAGCGTTAAACCCAAAGCAACCACAATACTAAACAGAGCCTTCCATAAGGATCATTTGTATTAAATGAAAATGTTTTTACTATTTGTCATCAACATTACGCTGAAAATAAAATAATAAAATAACTAATAAAAACTATAATGAGCGGCCACTTAAACAAGATGTACTTGGCATATATATTCGAAACAACAGCTCCATCTGCCGACATCATAATTTAAAAAAAAAACAAGTGCTAATGGGAAAATACAAACACAAAAACTATTATGAAAAGAAATATAAAACAATCTAGCGACCGCTCCCATAAAAGATTTTCCATGGTGCTAGTCACGCGGATAAAACGAATCTCTTACATCAAACTAATTAGTGCAAAAATGTTTGAACATTATTAGACTTTATTTATGTCAAGCTCTGTTTGCCTCCGATTTGAAAAGCAACACACAATATATTTAAACTTATTTATTGCTTAGTACAATAAAACAACGTACAAATTAAATGTACAAATCAAAAGCTACCGTGTCAAACTAATGCTATATCCGAAAATCCAGTCTATGGAAGTTCCAATGTATGCCCACCCCCATCTTGAATATGGAAGCAATACCCACGCATGCCCAATATAAACTATACCAGAATTCTATTAAATTGTGGGAAAATGTATAGCCTGTGTTATAGTTATGGCAATTCACTATAAAAATGGATATGCACCAACTGGTTATTGACTTTACCATTTGTACAGATTAGCATCTGCACGGCTTTCTTGACCATCTCGGTGTTATAACCTATGGATAATACGCTCTGTGTTGAGGGATAGTCCATTGGATCTTCAGGAAGCACTTCTCTGGATTCAGAGCCTAATGGAACATTACATAACTCTTTTTGGGAATTATTTTCCGAAGCAGCGCTCTCACTTGATTCTGTTTCCAATGTTTCGTTAGATCTTAAATTTATTCCCGCCAACTGTCTCAATACAAAGTCCTCTCCCATGCTCTGTTTTAGAAAAGCACACTCAGGGTACCATCGCGCATGCTCTTCCCAGGTGTCATCTCCCTCCTCCCAACTTTTCAACCCACCTCCACAGAAAAAACATCGTACGCAGTCAGCCACACCTGTGAAATAGATAAAAGAATCTAGATAGTGTTCCAAGGCGATACATGGATTGTATCAGATGAGACTAATCAAAGAAATAGACCTTGAACAACCATAAACTGGTTGAATTCTACAGAACAACAATTTGAACACAGATCCTTGAGCTCATTTATTACGCCTCCATTGAAAATAAAAGAGAATTAATAAAATAAACGACCCGATGATTTGGAATTATTCTCCGATACTAATAAAATCATAAGTTTCAAAAAAATTAGAAAAAGCTTAACAAACATTTAATAAATTACCAACATAGTAGAATCCTGCTGCGGCCAGGTCGCTCGGTTTCTGCTTAACATATGAAGGCCATCCCCTGAATGATTCTAGTCGTGACGTTAAAATGGAGTAAGATGGATACTTCGGTTTCTCAAAACAAACACCAATGGTGTTATTTATATTGCTAGGTGATCGTTCTTTCACTTGTGCAGATTCAGATGTGACCAGTTCGTATGTCATGGTATTGCTTAAGATTGAACCATTTTTTTCATTAGAGTTTACAAGACGCTCATTGACTTGGATGTCATTCTGAATTTGTTCCTCTTCTCTATTACATCTTTCTGAAAGAATGTTTCTGGTGTTGTAAGTTTCCTTCTTTTCGACTTGAGCAGATGGGCTACATGTATAAACGGAATTGTTCGGTGCCTCACTGTTTCCCGTGCCCAAATTATTGCTTGTTTCGACTTCACTTAATGCACAACGGTCGTTTTTGTTGTCCGAGTTTTTGCTTTCTGAACCGCTAATGACATACGTCACTTTTTCGTTTTGGACATCAAAAGCGGTTGCAGAATTTGTATGTGGAACAAAGTCAGTAACTCTATTCCTTATGGGGATATTATCGTCCATAATTCCGTTCACAAAACTGCAATTTGGAGACAGTTTCTTATGAACATCAAATGGTGAGTCTCCCTCTTTCCAGTTCTTGCAGTTCAATCCGCATGCGAAACATATAGTTTGGTCCCCTGTTCCAGAGTAGTAGAACCCGGACTGGGTTAATCTTGTTGGTTGAACAGGGCTTGATCGAGGAAACGTTCCAAAGGAAATATATCTGGCCCACTCATTTTTCATACGCTCTCTCGTGTTATTCATACTCGTCGGTTTCACGATTTCTCCAACATATAAATGCAGTGATGACGGAGGACAATTTGGAAATATGTCGTCTGTATTTTCTGGTCTCGCCATGTAAGTTTTTTTCTTTTCTTCAAATGCTCCTTTCAGTTTGTTTCTATAATAATAATAATAATAATAATAATAATAATAATAATAATAAATAAATAATAATAATAATAAATAATAATAATAATAACAATTTTACTACTGCTACTACTACTACAACTAATAATAATAATAATAATAATAATAATAATTTTACTACTACTACTACTACAACTAATAAATAATAATAATAGCAATAACAATTTTAATAATAATAATCAACAATAATAATTATCAACAACAACAACAACAATAATAATAATAATAATAATAATAATAATAATAATAATAAATGATGACGATGAGACCGACGTCATGATAGATCGTTCCATAACGAGATACCTGTCCATAAACTGATTATAAATATAAACTCATCAGCATTACGTTATTATTATGGTTTCTAATGCATCTGAGCATAACTTTCAATGATATCCCCATAATTGTGCAAAATGCACACTAATGTAGTCTATAAGCAGAATGAATTAGGCATTGATGAGCACATTCTTAAAGCTTGCTGAAACAAATTAGAGAGGAGTAATAATTTGTCGATGTGTATGGAGGATAATAATAATAATAATAATAATAATAATAATAAACTACATAATAACGTCCTTGCGCATTTCACATTTGTTGGATGTTTGTCCCCCACCCCACCCTACCCCGTATCATCCCTTTCTGTACTGAGGATTCAAATTTTCAGAGTGCTATATACATGTGCATCTGAAACTAATGCCATGTTCTATCCCCTAGTCTGGTATTATCATCAGTAACGTAGTGATTTGGTAATATTAAATCCACACAATGGATATTAATTAATCACATCCACAATATCAGATATTAATGCAACTGGCTAATACATTTTCAGTTCGAAACAAAATAAAGGATATGTGCTACAATTGGATGAGTACTTGCCTTGTTCGCAGTGGTTATCAATGTTCCGAATATTAGTTTACAAACAATTTGCCTTTGCCTTATATAGACAATATGTGACCTTGACAAAGTCTGAATGAGTCATGGGAATAAAATTTCAAGTCAACATAATTTCCCATCATGTGTTCGTCTTTACTTGGGCTGAACTTGATTCGATAACCCGTTCTAGCCCGGATTGTATGCGCCGCCCGTTCCGTACTTGATTCATACTTCGAACCAGTTACCAGTTATGTATCAAGCCGATTTCACAAATTATGCATACGTGATAATAATGACTTGCTAATGACTTTAGCATTTTGTTTTTTCATACTGAAATGGAATTAATCCCTTTTCACCAAACCAACTGACCTTTTATAGGTGCATTCCCACTGACATTTTATAAGTGTATTCACAGGTCGTCAACACCGTATTTATCGACCTTTAGAATAAGAAGAAATAACAGTGCTATTTATAATGCACAGCAATATGTTATTTTTAGCAATCTCGTTGCTTTTCGAGAACATTCAACGGTTTACTTATATAACCAGTCAATAATTACAACAACAATAAAAATAACAGGCCTAAACACATATATTAATAAGGAAGAAAAAATATCGTTGCATGTTCATCCATACAGTTTTAGTATGAGGATATCCTTTATAAAGTTATTCGTGCTTAACCCGTTTAGTGGTGAATTTCCTCAACAGATTAAAATATACGTGCAGCAGATTTCCTATACGGTCTGTCGATATAAGTACTTAGTTGTATGAGTAGGTGGCTTTGAATTATATATATATATATATATATATATATATATATATATATATATATATATATATATATATATATAAACCGGTAATGATATAATATTGAATTTGTGAAACAAATTCAATAATGTCCAGAGTTTGCTAGCCTGGGCGAGCAAAAGCTGGACATTATCCAATGAGTTTCATCAGTATAATATTAAATCATTACTCATTTGAGATTTTGTTATCATATATCTTTTATTTCAGTGGAAATTAGTTAGATAGAAAGAAGAACGAATAATTTCGTGATTATGATAGACCTTTCATTTGATGTGCATAAAATATAGTCCCAAACAAAGTTGAATTAGTAAAAGTAGATTGTACCTTTTTACAAACTATAAATCAAAGAAAAACATTCCAAGCGAATAAACAGAACATTTTATAACGACAAAATCTTTTTTCAAAACAGAATGATCAATATGATGTGATGCCCCATTGTTTGATACGGTTCACAGTAGGCCTAGAGTACATGTGTCTGCCGCGGAAGAGGGAGGTCGTGGGCAACGTTCCCTCGAAGCTACGCGCGCGCAGCTACTCAGACATCCCTGCGCAGCTGAATTGTCAATCCAACATTAAAGTTTGCACGTCTCAATGCTTGCATAATGCAGCGAGCATTGCGCGCACATCTACCATTCGGTTAGAGGGAACGTTGGTCGTGGGTTCGACCCCCGGCCGAGTCACACCAAAGACTTACAAAAATGGTACTAACAGCTGCCTCGCTTGGCGCTCAGCATCAAGAGGATAGTGTTAACACTGGTCGGCGTGTTGTCAATATAATGTGACTATGTGGGGACACCATGCTACATGTCTGCGGCACGATGCCCCAGTGCTAGACACCACTATAAACTGTCTCACTGCAGACATCTTAGCGATATGACTAAAAAAAAAATAAAGCTACGTTAAAAATCCTGATCAAACAAACAAACAGAGTACATGTTTACCCTAAAATGTCACTTTCAGAACTAACCATTACATTGTTGCGATTTTCATGTGAAATACGATTTCTCGATGCATAAATTCCCACATTTATTGCAATTCATTTATGACCCAATATCTGCAATATTTGACTAGAACAATAGACTGTACAGAAGACGTAAACAAATTTCTTTCTGAATCGGATTTGCATCCCATATACACTGTGTAAAGAAGCTGTGGTTGGATAACGTTCTGTCAGTTAAGAGACCCATTTATGTCCAAATTTTGGACATAAAGAGGTTAGTTTATTTACTTCTGTAAGTTAACATTATGACACGCTCGTATATACGGTGTATTCTATATCTATGTTACATATATACCGCCCTTCCCCCACCCCACCATAAAATAAGCAATACCTATAGTTTTACTTCGTATTGTTATTCTTGTCTTGTAGTTTTACGCCATTTTTAAAATTATGATATTCTTATACATGGCATAACAAACCCCTGTGGGGATTACATATCCATATTCAGACATCCGATACAATTTTTCTTCAATTTGCTTTAGCGAGTCGAGTTCAAAAATGGCCGCCAAAATGGTCATTGAATACCAAACATTTCAGCAGGCGGGGTTTTAAACATTTTTTTGCGATCCCAGCCAATCAATAAAAAGGATACTGCACAATAATTTCATGGGCTTATTTAGACCAATCAGAATAACATAAAGTGATATTTTAACCTGTGGTAATCTTTACAAAAATATGAATCTGCACGTACTATGTGATACCAAATACACTGCGTACTGTTGTGAACAAGAACAGTGAACCTTGATGAGTTACAATAAATAGGTACGTATACTTACAGAGATCTCTTCAGAATGATTAGAAACATTAAATTATGATATATTCTCCTTTGACTTTTAAAAAAAATGTAATTCGAGATACAACAATGAAATTTAAATTAACAAATAAACGTGTACATGTTCATGCTGCAAAATGTAAAAGAAATTAATGGACTCTAACATTCATTTGAAAGTTTGAATATTTCTAACCGGAGTCTTAATATGTGCAAAGAAAAATTACGCCAGCTTTCTGCTAGATGTTGAAATCACTGAATGGCTAATTGATGTGCATGTATCATGTATAAAAAGTGACTTTCATTTTCAATGTAATTATATTTACAAAATCACTGAATGGCTAATTGATGTGCATGTATCATGTACAAAAAGTGACTTTCATTTTCAGTGTAATTATATTTACAAAATCACTGAATGGCTAATTGATATGCATGTATCATGTATAAAAAGTGACTTTCATTTTCAATGTAATTATATTTACAAAATCACTGAATGGCTAATTGATGTGCATGTATCATGTATAAAAAGTGACTTTCATTTTCAATGTAATTATATTTACAAAATCACTGAATGGCTAATTGATGTGCATGTATCATGTATAAAAAGTGACTTTCATTTTCAATGTAATTATATTTACAAAATCACTGAATGGCTAATTGATGTGCATGTATCATGTATAAAAAGTGACTTTCATTTTCAATGTAATTATATTTACAAAATCACTGAATGGCTAATTGATGTGCATGTATCATGTATAAAAAGTGACTTTCATTTTCAATGTAATTATATTTATAAAATCACTGAATGGCTAATTGATGTGCATGTATCATGTATAAAAAGTTACTTTCATTTTCAATGTAATTATATTTACAAAATCACTGAATGGCTAATTGATGTGCATGTATCATGTATAAAAAGTGACTTTCATTTTCAATGTAATTATATTTACAAAATCACTGAATGGCTAATTGATGTGCATGTATCATGTATAAAAAGTGACTTTCATTTTCAATGTAATTATATTTATAAAATCACTGAATGGCTAATTGATGTGCATGTATCATGTATAAAAAGTTACTTTCATTTTCAATGTAATTATATTTACAAAATCACTGAATGGCTAATTGATGTGCATGTATCATGTATAAAAAGTGACTTTCATTTTCAATGTAATTATATTTACAAAATCACTGAATGGCTAATTGATGTGCATGTATCATGTATAAAAAGTGACTTTCATTTTCAATGTAATTATATTTATAAAATCACTGAATGGCTAATTGATGTGCATGTATCATGTATAAAAAGTTACTTTCATTTTCAATGTAATTATATTTACAAAATCACTGAATGGCTAATTGATGTGCATGTATCATGTATAAAAAGTGACTTTCATTTTCAATGTAATTATATTTACAAAATCACTGAATGGCTAATTGATGTGCATGTATCATGTATAAAAAGTGACTTTCATTTTCAATGTAATTATATTTATAAAATCACTGAATGGCTAATTGATGTGCATGTATCATGTATAAAAAGTTACTTTCATTTTCAATGTAATTATATTTACAAAATCACTGAATGGCTAATTGATGTGCATGTATCATGTATAAAAAGTTACTTTCATTTTCAATGTAATTATATTTACAAAATCACTGAATGGCTAATTGATGTGCATGTATCATGTATAAAAAGTTACTTTCATTTTCAATGTAATTATATTTACAAAATCACTGAATGGCTAATTGATGTGCATGTATCATGTATAAAAAGTTACTTTCATTTTCAATGTAATTATATTTATAAAATCACTGAATGGCTAATTGATATGCATGTATCATGTATAAAAAGTTACTTTCATTTTCAATGTAATTATATTTACAAAATCACTGAATGGCTAATTGATGTGCATGTATCATGTATAAAAAATTACTTTCATTTTCAATGTAATTATATTTACAAAATCACTGAATGGCTAATTGATGTGCATGTATCATGTATAAAAAGTTACTTTCATTTTCAATGTAATTATATTTACAAAATCACTGAATGGCTAATTGATGTGCATGTATCATGTATAAAAAGTTACTTTCATTTTCAATGTAATTATATTTACAAAATCACTGCTCATATTCCTTCTTACGTGTGTGTTTTCTTCGTACGTGCGACATTGATCAAGCTGAAAAACTCCTTCACAATATATGCTATTAAATGTATTGAAGAAGTCATTAAAAATAAATATACATTATTTTAGTTAGATACAATATCTGCATTAAATTATAAATGTTATGTGATCATTCATTTTGCATTTCTCCGACAGATATAGTTTGATATTGGGCCAAATGTATTTTGTCTTTGCCCTCTACCCACAACAGTGGCGTAGCTAGGGGAGTGCAAGTTGCACCGGGCGCCGTCTTAGGGGGGCGCCGGAAGAAGAGGATTGTAGAATTAAGTGTATACTTTTACAAAGTGTGCTTCAGAAGAAACAACTAAGTAAACAACAAAGTTCGTGCTAGGATGTCTGGATGATTGAGATTGCCTTTCTATGATGACTGTATTATTATTATGTTGTATTCAGTATTGACTACTGTTTTCCTGTTTCAGTGATACTGGGGGCGTAAAATTTATACCTGGTCCCCGGGCGACAACTACTCTTTGCTATGCCGGGGGCCGAGGGGAGGGGGGGAGAAAAATATGACCACTGGCCCACACCAGCATCTTTCAAAAAGGTGTACTATAAAACGGATCCTCTTCTGTTCATTAACTATGTTCCTTTAATTCTTGTAATTATTCAGCTAATATTATTTCTAAACAAGATTATCTTCTAAATATTGCTTTGCACAGCCGGATCTTCAAGTAAGGTGAGGTAGCACTTAACAAACGTTTTCTTAACTGGAACATGTACCACAATGCTCTCAGAGGGTAACGTGTACATCATTAGAGTCGTAGGACAGACGAAGTATAGCCCTATTTATATCATCAATATACTGCAGTTGATCAACATTTTTCTAACATCTGAAACTTACTGTGCAATTTTTACTTGTGTTCACTATATCTAAAAAAATGTCAGTCACTCAGAATACAATAATATACAATTATTAATTTACAAATATCTTTAAATATTGTTTTAAACGTTATATAACATCGTCAGGATTGGGAAGAAATTTTGGTGACATGCAATATTACCAGCAATGGTGGTTGAAACCAGGGATGTCAATTCAAGTTATTCGAGAGGAGTGGGAGTGGGGGGTGGGGGTGGGGGGTAAAACTTGATGGGCTTGTAATTTTCGTATATAGGCTACATGAATTTTACAGCATATGCAAGTTCGTGAGGTGGGGGTCGGCAAATACCCTCCTGCCTACCCCCACACCCTATTAGGTCCCTGGTCAAAACGTCCTTATATTGCGGAATCTGTTTCGTACCATGATATTACATTTTCGTATTGTGTTTCAACTAAAAAAAACTATGCCACATACAACGTATGATGTCAGATTTTAAAGAATTAAAGAAAAATATAAAAAAGAAGTAAATACAGAGACAATTCACCACGTCAATGGAAAGTTTCTTAAAGGCCGACATCAATTCATGTGGCTCATATCTGATGTAGTATTAATAGACAAGGTTTCTAACTCAACGATTTATCCCTTACATAGAAGCTCAATATTGTCATTTTATCCCTTCTATCTAACGATGTTAGGGACATATAATCACCCCAAAATACATCCACAGAAGCCTAGTTTCGTCATTTTAACCATTCTAACGATTTTGAAACCTACTAGTTTTACCTAAACAAAGACCCTTTTCCTCATTGTAACCATTCTATCAAAAATGAAAAATTAATTAGAGATTTGGTTATTATTATATATAAAACAAATGAATACAATTGACTACAATGATGAAGAGACTGATGATAATCAACTTGAAATTGACTACAATGATGAAGAGACCGCTGATAATCAACTTGAAATTGACTACAATGATGAAGAGACCGCTGATAATCAACTTGAAATTGACTACAATGATGAAGAGACCGCTGATAATCAACTTGAAATTGACTACAATGATGAAGAGACCGATGATAATCAACTTGAAATTGACTACAATGATGAAGAGACCGCTGATAATCAACTTGAAATTGACTACAATGATGAAGAGACCGATGATAATCAACTTGAAATTGACTACAATGATGAAGAGACCGATGATAATCAACTTGAAATTGACTACAATGATGAAGAGACCGCTGATAATCAACTTGAAATTGACTACAATGATGAAGAGACCGATGATAATCAACTTGAAATTGACTACAATGACGAAGAGACCGATGATAATCAACTTGAAATTGACTACAATGATGAAGAGACCGCTGATAATCAACTTGAAATTGGCTACTTTAATTGGTTAGAGGAACAAGAGACTACGTGAGGAAGAAAGTGATGAACAAGAAAAAAGACAAAATGAGGGGAAGAAGAAAGACAAAATGAGGAAGAAGAAGAAAGACGAAATGAGGAAGAAGAAGAATTAAGAGATCGTATACCAATATGAAGCTGAAGCTGAACAGGAAGAAATTGTAATAACAATAGAAATATAGTATAATATAAAAAAAATGATGATGATGATTATTTTGTGACATTTACAGAGCAGATGGAAGATTTGCGTACCGAAGTAGAATGGAGAACAACAATGAGGGAAAAGTATGAAAATTATAAACTATTTTTTTAAAAAAAGTTTTCCTTTTCTTTATAATGTAAACATTTAGTTATACTGTTTTGTTGCATATTTTCTAATATTCCATCACCAGTTATTAAAATATCACGATAATATAAACAAAATTTTATTATTCCGCTTATATTTCGAAGACATTCAAATAAATCTTCATTTCTATCCTTCCTAGAGGATGACTACTACCTGCAACTAACACTTTTGATTTACTAAAATCAATATTAAGCTTTGTCATTACAAGATGAGTTTTAACCTCATCCGGTGTTTGATCTATACGAATCATCTGATAAAAGAATTATTCAACAATTTGAACAAACAACAAAGTAATTGGTAAATTAAATAACACGGAATATTTACAAGTAAATTTTCGAGGAAATAAAACCGATTTTGTTTGTTAGAAATCACATCGATTTGTTTAAGAAGAATTTAATAAACCGATTTCCACTAGATTTAGTATTAATCACATCAACGGTATTAAACCGATATTCGTTTCGAAAATCTAGATCGTGTCACGGTAAAAGAATAGAAAATAACATACAATAAAAGGTAATGGTGGTAGTACAAAACTGAATAAAAATCCTGTTATTTCACGCAATATTGAAAGAGGTGAAGAAATTAATGTTAAGTCAATGACAGCTGATACATTTTGTTACATGCACAGGGATATTACTTGACCGAGCGGTGTCAAACCCTGGCGCGAATCCCGCTGAAAGTCATATGTTTCCCAAATTTCCAAAGACTTCCATACAATTTCAGTTGTAAATTAGAAAGCAAGACGTGTCTGTTTTATATACTAAATGTCACTCTAATCAATACAAGACCACAGATAAAACAACTTGCCAAAAGTCCATCAACCGCATTTTTGCAATGGTTTCTCTTCATCATCGTCAGGATTCCGTACCGCCTGCCGGTTACGCCATAGAAAATACGCGATTATCCCCTTTTTCACTGGGAACTATTTTAACTCCGCCACCTTAGGCCAGTCAATGTACGCTTTTCCAGGCACATTACGCTAATATAACTGCACCCATTTTCCACTATGGACACATAAACGGTATCTACATAGTCCCTTCTTTTTGATTCCATTGTGTAGTTTACCGGTTGCATACTGTAAATACTACCACCTCAGCCACACCACTATTGTACACTACTAGATTTTAATATGGACTATCTCACTCCACGGTCAGTCATTCGGTTTGGACCTGAATTCACTACTAGCGAACCATGGCATCATTCAAATTCATTAAAACTTGACTCCGTGACGTTTGCTCCTATTAATTGGCTAATTATTTCGGGCTAAGAATATTTCCATGGCACCGAATCCCAATAATCACACAAATCTAAGAATTGCTTAAAACGGGGCGCTATCAAATGCGCATACTCCAAATTTATTATAATATTTTAAAATAAATTCTAAGACGATTTAATCAGTATCAGATGGAATAACTAAATCTGCGATATCACTATCAACCGTTGAGAGAATAATCTTTGGATACGATGATTAATTCTTTTGTAAACTTTTAATGAAATTATCTTTGCTAACACAACCATGCGACCACGCCATAATAGTTTCCCTATCGTATGTCACATAAATAATGTTCTTTTCTTACAAATCTTTTTTTTTCTTCTCCCTTCTGTTTCTGTTAGTAAAACATTATCAGGTCCCTCTCCAACAATTAAAATATTAACCGCAGTATTTGATTCAGTTTTTAAAAAAACATCCTCTTACGGCTTCTTGGAGTTTTTGGTAAGTGACTATCATCGCTCTTTCGTTATATCTTTTGTTCTGCCATTAATGTTTTTACTATTATCACCTAAAATTGTTTTCATCATCGTCGACAACACCACAAATTAGATATGTCTTATAGTAACATAATGATCATGCTTGACAGATTGATGTTTATTCTGGACGATGTTGCAACTCTTGATGGAGTTGATAAACACATTGAACCGATGATGTTTTAATCGACAACGGTGAGATCTTTAACACTAAACTAACCAGGTATTTTTCAGATTGATGTTGACAATGGTGAGGTTGCTGACAAAGATGAGTTCTTTAACGAAAGTGTTCCAAAACGTTAAACATCACGATATAATAGTAAATACCACATCACGAAAATAACTCTAACATTTGGTTTTACAATAGAAGAGAATCAATCGTTTTGGAATCTAATTAAACCGTTTTAAGCATTAACATTCAGGATCGCAAATATATTAAATTTGATTACATCTTTGTGAAGATGTTTAATCTAATGCCGATTTCAGATGATCGTCAAAAATATTTTATTTTGTTGTGTAAACCAATAAAAATTTAAATATATACTACGAAAATATGAGACAATTTATCAATACATTATTTCGCGGTATAAGTAATCCAAATATTAAACTTATCGCTATTACCACGCCATTTAACAATGTTTGTATTACCTTTTTAGTAAGAACGTGTTCAAAAATAAAAACATCTTGATCAGTTTTGTTTGTAATTCTTGTTCATAAAAACTACCAAGTACATGTTCTCCTGATAAATCTTTTAACTTATATGTCACATGTAATGTTAAAGTACTTTATCAATTTACTTCCTCTGACTAATATGGAGTAAATCACTTTTCAAATACTTTTTTGTTAGAGCAATTCTAACCTGATCTCTAACTGTACAACTGTAAAGTTATGTCTTCAGTACATAGTTTAATTTGCTAGTATTAGAAGTTTTATTGCGTCATTTGTTGACATTTTCTTTTTACCAGAAAAATGGATTTAAGTTTAGTGCACTTTTTCCTTCATTTCATGTATCAAAATTTACTTGGTTTTCTTTACTAGTTGACGATAATATGTTTTAAGGCATTAATGTCTATTTTTGACTGAAATATTAAAAGTGTATTTGCTAAAACAATCCATATCACTGAGCAAATATATTTTATTATCATTAAAGTCTGAAAGATCTACTAAGTCTATATCCCAACTATTATCAACATCATTTGCTACACCATTACGTCTCTGAAACCTATTTTTAGGTTAATGAAGTTCAGTTGCAAGCAATTCTGAAACATTCTCTATTTGACTGATGTTAGTCTTTCTGAGACCAGCAGGGCACTTCTGTCTAGGCAAACTAGGTTGCTGCCTAGGATCCCAACCTCAATTGGGGCCTCAACCTCAAATGGTACACATTGAGGATACAGGACGCGGAAAATAATTATGTCAATTTTGTTCGAACGAAATAGAAAACAATTGACCATAGTTAATTTGTTGACAAGTAGCAACATTGTGTTTGTGTTTTTTGTTTGTTTCGCACTGGATCTGACTTCATTCTACAACTTGTCACTACTTGTCAAGTAGCGTTGTAAGTGCATGTTAGAAAGTTGTGTCAATATCAATTTTGCAGCTCAAAGGTTTTATCTTCCACGCGAATTTGCTGAGGTTAGTTAAGGTTACGATACAAGTAATGTGGCGACGGAAGTTAAAGAATGTGATACAATTTTTACCAAAAAGAGGGCCCGACTCTGTTACTCTGTTAAATAGTAGTATAAACAACAAGATACCACCACCTACAATCTACAACGAAACATAGTATTAAGGAATTTCATATAGATTACATATCGGAGCAAATTGTTTTAATCTGTCAAAAATAATATGGTCGACCCCTTAAACAGCGAAGAGAACTGAAAGAAAAAAAAATGAGAACCGTCATATTATCAATACTATTCTCTGTAACTCTCAGAGGTCAGTCAGTCGGTATGGTGCAAAGAGAGATTACTATTAATTCCATTTCAAGAACAAACGAAACTCCTAAAGTCAATAATAAGTCATTATTACACACAAACAGACACACACACAGACACACACACACGTTATTTAGGTAGGGGTGGGGTGCTCCCAATATTATTTAAATTATTACAGAACACCCACCCTTCCTCGCTTTTGTTAGAACTTTAAGTAGTGGTAGAGACATGCAAAGCTCCGACCCCCAATCAGCGGTGCCGACAGTTATATTGATGAATACACAAATGTGAAATTCAAATAAACAACAATTTAATACTATTCAGTAACAGTCATCTCTCAAATAAAATTCAAATCAAAACCATATCACTCGTCTTTCACTCGACCAAGTGACGGCCTTTTTCATTATCTGACTTGTGTGATAGATTTTCGTCCTGTCCTGTGTTCCTACTTATCTGAATTATCTTTTTCTGGACTGGTAATCCAATTCCCTCCACTCATCTAACTTCGGCCTCCGTTCTTTTTTCTTTGTCTCCCAGAGACTCGGACCAACTGCACTAGGGTATTTCCATCTGTCTCCTAAAGTCCCTCTGGTCCATAGAAGCTTCCTGTACTGAAGCTCTTTGTAATTCCCAGAATAACAAGTTTACCGCCAATTTTGAATGACGTCGGAGTAGCTTATCTTCCCTTATAATTCTCGCAATCAGGTTTAGCGACTACTATCGTTTAGTTGTCAAGATAATAGATTTAAGCTTGTGATTCTAATGTTGGCCGCGCTTTGCTCAATTCCGACTGGATGTCGATTCACATATTTATCAGATACTGCCCCCTCCCAACAGTCTGTCGAGGGTGGATTTACGACCCCACTTGATGTTCCTTTGATCCGAACGCAGGATTTCATCACTTACCTTTGAACCATGTTATGGTAACATTATGTGACTGGCTTGCCCAAAATAAGGCGCCAGACACTATTTATTTATGGCCATGTCAAATAACTGGCTTGACACCTCATTATTCGCAAATTTGACCTTCATACATATTTACGGTGTGAAATTATATTAGCCTCAGGGTTTAGCATATGCATGTTGCAATCTGGTTATTCCTTACAACGTGGCAATATATATATATATATATATATATATATATATATATATATATATATATATATATATATATATATAATGGTTACCAGTTTAATGATGGTAGCAAGATATTTTGAATGTGATTTATATCCATTGTGTTTAGTTAATGTTACCAAAGTCCTACAGCGTCGTTTAAGATAATTCCAGATTATCGATTAGTTTCACATCAGAAAGGTATTTCGTTTTGTTTACTCCACCCAGAATGGGGAGTGGGGTTACAAGATAGTTTTGCTGGCACAAGAATACAACAGGTGTTGATGTTCGTGTTGTTGTTGTAGGGTTTAACGCCATTTTTCAGCACAAGATAGGCTGTACATGACAGCCAGTTTTAATGGTGGAGGAAGAACCCGGGGAAAACCCCCTGAAGGAATCACCGACCCACGAGAAGCTACTGGCAAGCTTCTCACACACACACATTGGCCGAATCTGAGACTCGAACCCATCATGTTCATGATCCCCAACTAAAGTCTTCTTTATGGACAGATACGATATCATAAAACTATCTATCACGGCATCGATATCATGATCACCATCATTGTCATCATCATCGCCATCATCATCAAGAAACACACTAAAAGGAGAACTTTAAAAAATACGTTACATGGCGCGACCAGAAAATACAGACGGCATTTTTTCAAATTTGCCTCTAACGTTACAACAGTCATATGTTGGATAAGTAATGTTGTTGTTATTGTTGTTGTACTAGGGTTTAACGCCATTTTACATGGCGGCCAGTATTATTGGTGGAGGAAGAACCCGGGAAAAACCCCGGAAAGAAACACCGACCCACGAGAAGCTACTGGCAAGCTTTCTCACATAACTACATTAGCCGAATCTTAGACTTGAACACACGCAGACAGATGGCAGTGATCCATAACGGAGAGCGCTTTAGACCACTCGGCCACTCGGGGTCCCTGATAAATAATGTATGTGATGTCCACAAGAAAAATAAGTGGGTCAGATATATCTCCTTTAGAATAATCCCTCTATCAAGCCTTAGTCAAGCAACAATATTAACCCAGTTCGGGTTTTACTACTCGGACATAGGGAACCAAACTGGATGTTACTCGCGCGGATTGATGTACAAGAACTGTAAAGAGTGACACTCACCATTTGATTTTCATAAGAGTCTCTCAATTATAATTCTGTAAACAGATCTTGGGACTGTAACATCCCAACGCTACTGAGTTTGTTCCACGTACAAATTTTGTAACCGATATTGAAGGCTAGTAAGAGAGGGTCACTAATGGCATTAGTGGTTCAGAAAACAAAAATTCAAACAACAGAAGCGAAAGTCGATATATTAGGTGAAATTCAAACAAACATGTCCACTGCTGTGGGTAGGACTAAAGATAATGAACATTCAAGGAATAATGTGTATACGCGGAGTAGTGAATCGCCGAACAATTCCAATTCTACATGTAGTCCATCTACTCAAATCCAATAGAAGGAAACTGTCAACACCAAAAACACTCTCAGAAAAAAATATAAATAACAATCTGGTTGATTTATCTTGAGAAAGCGAAGCATCCACACTACTCCATTTTAACATCACGTCTAAGATCGTTTATACTGTCAATAGCAACACATTGTAACTTTCGAATTCTAGTGTCGCTTTGTCAAAGACGTCAGCAACCTTCCTGGTTAGTATTAGCCGCAAGTATCATCTTGCATAGAAGTCTCGGGAATAGCATCATACGGCCTGTGTGTAGACAGATCTTTCGCAACTTCTTGCTCGATCTAGTTGGATTTATTACAGCGTATGATACAAAATTAATACCATGGACTACAGCCGATATGAAAAAGATCAGATTGTGATAGGTGACATGGGTTTCTTTGGTGACTTCGATAATTGTGTTGACTGAAACAAATTTAATGAAGCAGAATTATGATTGTTGATAGGACAAAAACGGTTTCCTGAAGGCTAGCTACTTGCTGTCGTGCTAATGAAGATCTTTTAAGATTGCGTACAACTGCATTGCTTGCGTGCCATGTTTTGACAATTCAATCAGGCGCTATATCAAAATTGCGATAAATTGAATTGGAAGTAGAGAAAGGAAAAAGAAACCCAATAATAATATAATGAACATATTTGAGTCAAGCCGAACAGTGGTCACATATCATAAAGCATATAACTCTTAGGTAACCTTTATGTAACATTTGCCATAGGCTAGAACAACCATTCCCAAAGTGTATGGTGACGCCCACTTGCGGTCGGTATGATTACCGATGGTGGCTCTAATGTTGAATAATGCTTTCTACGGGGTAAGGTGGTGGTGGCGGTGGTGGTGGGGACACTGAATATGAATATAGAAGAATGGGTGATGGCCCGAAAAAGTTTGGGATAGAATGTAAGAAACGTAAGCTTAATGGTAAAAGAAATTAAACCGTTAATTAGCACGTAGAAGTTCATAAAGGACTCTTTCAAATTTATTTACCAGACGTCAAAGTAATATCTTTACTAGTTTGATTTTTATGTCATACTGGAAAGAATCCAGACGCGTGCTAATAAATTAGTAAAATAAACATGGGAGCAAAAAATCCATATAATTATATGAACTTATCAAGACCACTATCAATGGATCTCAGCTTTAAATTTTACAAAACAGGGCATCATTTAATTTATCTTGGTCTTCTAAACAACAATCAGATATATCTAGTAGCAACCTGAACCCTTATTTTGTGTGAAAGCAGTTTATAGGCAATCATCTTCTGCTACCATCATGTCAGCCAGTCAAAAATTCATTTTTGTGTTATATCAGTATATAATTACAAGCAGCTATCATTATTGTGCAAACAAATAAATAGCAGTTATATATATATATAGATATATATATATATATATATATATATATATATATATATATATATATATATATATATATATATATATATATATATATATATATATATATATATAGTCGGATACTAGAGAATACCGATTAGTTCCTCAATGCCTCGCCCAGCATTTGACGAAAACAATTTGCAAACAACAATCATTTCCTCTGACATGAGCTCGTGACGGCATCCGTCTTATCGTCTGTGATGAGAGACCATGTGAAACTTGGCCCGTGTTTTCATAGCCCCTTTACCCATACGACTAATGCATATGGTTATTTGATAGGTATCTCAATAGTTTATAGTTGTGACACATGGAGAAATGTCCTTGGACTCTAAGAATGGATATCAGTCGCATATATCAATTTGACTTTTCATGATCCGTAAGTGTATACATGGCTATAAGGCGAGGATCTCATTAGCTTTCATCCTTCTCCCGCTCCCCCATCTGAGATGGAGGATACGAAAAGACCAGAGACATGATCGCAAGGGGTGCGACATGACAAATATTGACACTGGGATTATTGATCATACATCCCAAGTTGCATACATGCGAGACAAATCCGGATTTATTTGAGACTTATGTTAAGTCTTTTCCCACTTGCCACATCCACATTGAAGAGACCAAATTTTAAAAACGTTTGCACAATCTACACCCGCAAAACTATAAATTTTTAATGTGTTTAGATTTTCGGTGTAGAAGTAAAAAGACTCCTTATACACGTATGCATGTCGAGATGGGTGCTTGTTAGAATGTGTGACGATAACAAATGAAACAAGGAATATTTTCAATTACCTTGATTTGTACATTTCTCATTTTTAAGTTAGCACACGTAAAAGTCTCAAATGTACTTTTTAGAGGTATGCATTTCATTATATTAAAACCCGTAAGACGGCAAGATGAAAGGAAATTCCATCTGACCATGCTGTTGTCCTTTGCCTGAGAATGTATTCATTACAAAACTCCTATAATATTGCTTTCTTTGTAAATTTCAAAACATTATTTTGTAAAGAGAACATTTTCTGTATTGAAATGTGGATTTGTCACATAATTACACGTTTCTCTTTAAATCATTAATGCATCATGTCTCTAATGAAACATCTAGTATACATTTATTGTATATTTGCATTTGGAGAGGCCCTGAGTGGCCGAATGGTCTAAAGTGCTCTCCGTTACGATCACTGCCACCTCACCTCTGTCTGCGTGGGTTTGAGTCTCAGATTCGGCAAATGTGGGTATGTGAGAAAGCTTGCCCGTAGCTTCTCGTGGGTCGGTGTTTTTTTCCGGGATTTTTCCTGGGTTCTTCCTCCACCATTAATACTGGCCGCCATATATAGCCTATCTTGTGCTGCAAAATGGCTTTAAACCCTACAACGACAACAACATATTTGCATTTGATGGCAGGTCAGAACAAAAATGGTTAAATGAGAACAATAAACACTGAATATTGTTTCAGAAAAATAAATATTAAGAATTGGTTAATATATTTTACAAAGACAAACACTTCCAATTAACGTAAGCATGCGACACTATAAGCCACTAGTTAAAATGAAAAGACTTTTAAATACTGTAAAATGCATGCAATAGTATATAAAGGTGAGAATTGCATAATACTTAAAATATGGGTCAAGTTGTGATATATAAACCTTACTCCCACTAAAGGTCTAGGATTTTCTCAGCTAGCTCCATCATCGTAATGTTCCCTAATATATTGAACGTCTGTCTCATGGGAAGAAGATGATACACTCGATAGGAATGTGTTCCTCATACACGGGACACTGGCTAGATATGCGGTCTTGTCGAGCCTCACACTTCAGGAGTTAGGATTAAGTCAGGTATGTCTGCCTACTCGCGATCGGCATAATAACGACTCATCTATGTGGAATATTGTACAGCAGGAATACCACTCCCACATAGAGCTTGTTTCTGGCGTTTTCAGTGCAACTAGCAGCTTTGGCTGCTTTTTCTGTCATTTCATTAATATGCAGTCACCAGTACATAATACACGATCATCATCAGTAGCAGTTGTTGTAGCTACGTTTTGTGTTCATTCACTTCTTTGCTGATGGATTTACCAGAGAAGGGATTAAGGATTGCATGTCCCACGACTGCTAGTACTAGTTAGGTGTTTTCGAGGCTGCAACGGATTATGTACTCGATATCAGTAAGGTATTATATGTCAATTTTTTGCTTACAGCAGGATATCAACTGGAAAAAAACTTCGTTGTATCGCGTGCACATGACCGCGGACTATTTAAAGGCAGACAAACCTGTACTGTTATCCAGATGACAACACCCAGATAACCCACATACTTACGTCAGCAATATTAATATGCTAAAATTAGATTGTTGACTTGTTTTGGGATTTAGAGGGTTTAACGCCATTGTTCAGCACATGTCGGCCAGCTTATTTGCTAAAGTAATAACCAGAGAAAGCCCCCGAAAAAAACAACAAAATAAAAACAATGACCCATGGGAAGCTACTAGCAAGCTTTCCTACATAGTTACCTACTTTGATATCGAAATCACGCGGACGTAGGTGAGATGTCAATGACCTGTAAAAGTAAACGGTTTAGACCACTCGGCCACCCAACCTCGTACAGGCAGATAACTTTGTTTCCCACGTGCTCACCTTGTAGTGTGAGAAAGGGATAACCTCGCCATGCCCTTTATATCGTAAATATACTGAAATATATTATTTTACCAAAACTGTATGCAACATAGCTTAATATTCGGAAGAAATTTCGTCACATTCAAATTTAATGGGTGGGGCTAAAGCTGGTCCAAAAGGTAATGATGGTTGTCCGGAATTTTCTATTTGCGTCTAGATGTCGCACTTTCCTAACGTGTATGTTATATTTGCGCGTATTTTGCAAATATAGTATTATAACTGCTTACACAGGGTGATGCCAGTGTGGAGATGGTGAGAAGAAAACAAAAAGGAAATTTTAAAAAATTGAAACAAATCAATCCGTCACAGAAAGCACTTTTGTTTGTTTGTTTTTTGTGGGGTTTTTTTGTGGTTTTTTTTGAAGTCATACAGAATGGAAAAGTAGATTGATGCATGTATTAATTTTGACCTCGTATTGCCATAATATCTGAATTTCTTCGGATTTTCTTCATCGTCAGTTACTTCGCCTTATGGCGGATGTCTGAAAAATAGAATCGTGGTTAAGCAAATACATGGAACTCATGTTCCTGTAAGAACCTTAATACTGCTCAATTCTGTTGTGGGAGGAGAGGGGCGAAGCTTTATCATTAAATCTTATGTTTTATTAGAGTAAATCGTTTCTATTAATCTCTCTACTGTTGTGGCTCGAAGTTATCTGTTTGTTTATTGGGTGTTTTGTTATTTTAATGTTGTACTCATTTGAAGGCTTTTGTTCACTAAATAATACAGGATGGTTAAAAATGATTTTATAAGACGGTTCTCTGCATTTTAATTATGTTTAGTCGTATGATCCATATAATAATTGATGCTGTTGTAGGGTTTATCGACACTTTTATGCACACAATAGGCTATACATGGCGGCCAGTATTAATGGTGGAGAAAGATACCCCAGGAAAAAACCTGGAAAGAACTACCGACCCACGAGACGTTACTGGCAAGCTTTCTCACATACCCACAATGTCCGAATCTGAGACCCGAACCCAAGCAGACAGAGATGAGATGGCAGTGATCCGGAACGGAGAGCGCTTTATATTTTCCATGAACCATGATTGATTCATTGGTATATTTGTTTTTTTAAAGCAAATATCTATTCCTCCGATGTCGATATTAATTTATGTGTGGTTACGTTCATTTCAAGGGCATCCTTTTACATAGCAGTAACCTCAAATGACGTATACAATTTAAATAGGATATGGGGTCATACGTCATAACTCATTGCAAAACTGTTTACATTTATTCTACTTCTAGATCGCGATATATTACGAACTCAGTATGATAGCGCGATAGATTATGAACTAAAGATCACACAATTTGTGATAATAAGTAACATATACAGGTATTGTGTTTCCAAAGGACTGATATTGGAACTCTCCCAAAATAACTGGGATATTTAAAGACATACTGGTATTAACTGGTACCAGAACACAAGTATTTTCTAATGTTGTTTATTCAAGCTTTATTCATTCAAACACTCATTTAGATTGGGTTTTAAATTAATATTTGTAAATATGTATACATTTTCTGTGGTTATTTTTAGACCGAGGAAGAGTAGATATTTTATTTAACTTGTGGAAATGGGCTAATGAAATCAGATTTTTTAGGAAACATTGATTATTTTTTCCGGGGTAGGGGGGCTTCCATCCTTATATTTTTTTTGCTTCATGTGACAATGCTAGAACCTTAAATTACGTTTTTATTGCAATCTTTCTGTAATTTGAATTTTTGTGAACACTATGTGATTGGTTATTTACGACATAATCAGATTATATGCGTAATTAGGAAGTTATTAAAAATACATTTTGCTTTCTTTTCAAGTAGAAATTTACTCGCGTCTATCTGTATGTCTCTTCAATGCAAGATGCGCGATGGACATGCACAAATTTATATTTAAAACCTTGGCCACGTATAAAGTTCATTTTAAAAAAGATTGTCTGCAAATAGCAATTGTTCTTTTCACTCTGGCTGACTTTTAAATGCACGATTTCTGTCTTCTTCTTTCATGTCAGTTCAATTGTTGTTACTGTTGATATGTTTTTCTTATTACCAAAGGAAACGTCGGCAAACGTTACGAGTTTATCCAGGAGTCAATGGTTGCTCAAATTGTATAACCTTTTCAGTTTCAGAAGAAATTTTTTTTTGTTTTAAAGACGGGGATTGCCATAATAAACTGCATTTACAAAGGAAAGCGTTGCATCTTTCAAATATAGTCTATTCGCTATGCTGTCCTCTAATATAGCCTGATTTGGAAGGACAATTAAAGCTCTTTCCTGCAACAGACAGTGAAAACTCTTGAAGATTCTTAACTGCACTGTGTCAGATGGTTTTTCATAATGCGGAAGCTTAATTTCTTTATCTTCGAGTAAGTCTTCTTACAAACTCTGCATGGATTCTGTCGTATCTCTTACTTAAAGGAAAACAGGGGGTATTGTTGCTGTCCACGCACATTAATTGAATAAAAACAAAATAATACTTATATGGACACTAATAATGTGATACCTTACCTGTCTCTAATTGACAGCTTTCATTATTTACGTAAGTATTTGCTCTTATATTTTGTTGCATGTAGCCCTTTACAAAAAAATAAAATGGTATTGAGATTAACATGGGCTATAAGTATTCCTTATCAGTCAAACTTGTGTGAGAGAAACCAGTTTCTTGAATTTCAAATTGCACGTGTTCAAAATTCATAGGTATATTACTAGTAGTGGTAATGAACCGCTCCGGTGGCCTAGGGGTTAGAGCGTCCGCGGGAGGTCATGGGTTCGATCACCGGCCGAGTCATACAAAAGACTTACAAAAAAGGTACCAACAGCTGCTTGGCTTGACGCTCAGCATTACGAGGTTAGTGTTAGGACTGGTCGGCCTGGTGTTAGGATAGTGTGACTGGGTGGGACATCATGCTACATGTCTGCCGCATGATTCCTCAGTGCTAAGCATCACTATAACTGCCTGACTGCAGACATCGTAGAGATATGACTGACAAAAGTGTCAAAGCTACGTTAAAATGCCTATTCCATCAAACAAACAAAAATAGTGGTAATGCATGCAATAAGAGACAACCAGATGATGCAAAGCAGGGCAGCGACTGTGTC
The DNA here is from genome assembly GCA_030141615.1 of Unio pictorum. Lineage (NCBI taxonomy): Eukaryota > Metazoa > Mollusca > Bivalvia > Unionida > Unionidae > Unio > Unio pictorum. Next base: position 3,566,422 of record JARLTB010000026.1, read on the forward strand.
AAAGGAACGAGATAACATCCACTGGGTCTATATACATTTTCTACACGTTTAAATTGGATTATTTGTCTATGTTTACATGCATACATCAAAACGTGGGAAACTATATATGAAATGAACTCCAGAATATTCTAGACCAGTCAAGAATCACTTAAAATAGAAATGACATAATGTAAATACGCATGCGGAACAATGGACTAAGAAGAAAAAAAATTGTATGGCATGTTTTCGAACTCGTGCTGCTTGACACGTAAAACAAAATACAGGTTTTAGAACGACGATTCAGTTCTATTTATTTAAAAAACTTGATTAGTGGCTAATTTACATCTATAGCTTATATGATAATTATGGAAGGAATTGCATACAATCCATCAATATGAATACACAGTTGTATTTTGAAGCGGCACCTTAATTTTGATCAACACTGTTGATGACGTCACAAATAAAGCCAATAAATACTCTACACAATGCTGTAAACAACAACATTGAACTTGAGCGAGAAGCACGAAACAGGTAGGTGTACTTAAAATGACATATACAGGCCTAAGAAGGTTAGAAACATTTCAGTATGAGACATTCTCACACTTAAAAGATTGACTTTGAAAATTGCTTTCTATCCTTGGAGTTACAGTTACATTTCTGCAAAATCTGAACGACATTAATGGACTACGATCATTTGAAAACTATGAAGCGGGATGGGTGGGTGGGTGTAATGCTCATGCATTGCAAATGACATTGGCCACTGCGTCCACAATTAAGTATACCTAGCTATACCCTATGCGGTCATAATTTTCAAAGAACAGTACAACGTATTAGGCTTGGAACGAGAAATTAATATAAATAACTTAAATTTATCTCTGGGTATATCTTAGACCCTAGGGACTAGACCTTGGCGAGACTTGATAGTGGGAGGGGCAAAGTCGGAAAGGGTGGTGATATACTTTTAAAACACGTATAATAATAATATTAATCATCATCATCATCAACATCATCATCATCATTATTATTATTATTATTATTATTATTATTATTATTATTGTTCTTGTTGTTGTTATTATTATTGATGTTTTTGTTGTTATTATTATTATTGTTGTTGTTATTATTATTATTATTATTATTATTATTATTATTATTATTTTAGCAACATAATCCACCATATACATATTTAAGGATATACCAGATAATATGGACAGCATTACAAGTACGTCTCTTGTGTCACTACATTCTTATATTGGAGAAATCCTGAAATCGACAAATATGGATAAAACAAACGAGTGCATGAAAAATGAGTGGGCAAGATATATTTCTTTTGGATCATTCCCGCCATCTTCCCCTGTCCATCCAACCAGATTAGCCCAATCCGGATTCTACTATTCAGGTACTGGGGATGAAGCTATTTGTTTTTCATGTGGACTGAAGAACAGAAATTGGAAAGAAGGTGATTCGCCATTTGATGTTCACAAGAAACTATCACCAAGTTGTGATTTTGTAAACGGTTCTGGGGACGGAAATATGCCCATACGGAGCAGAGGTACTGATTTTGTTCACAGTGCAAATTCCCTGACTGGTCTTAAGGATAAAGAAAAGGTAGTGTCACATTGCCAGAACAGTACACAAAATGTGAACTCGAACAACAGAAATGAAAATGAAGTCCAGCCAAAACTGTTATCCGCTATGGATAGAACAGAAAACAAGGAACAGAACAGGAATGACGTGAACACTGAATTGGGGGGTAAATACAGTTTTATGGATACTTCGTGTGTTCAAGAAAAACGTAAGGAATCAGAAAATACCAAAAGCTCACTCTCAAAAACACATAAAGGACAACCAGGAATGTTCCAGAATAACATTAAAGTCGCCGAGTCTCTTGAGAAACCAAAACATCAGCATTACTCCGCTTTGACATCACGTCTCGAATCATTCAGGGGATGGCCTTCATATATTAAGCAGAAACCGGCTGATCTGGCCGCAGCTGGATTCTACTATGTTGGTAAGCGATTTACGTATTCTTCTTGGGACTTTTTTTCGCATTTCGAAAACACGATTTTCCTCTTAATGTAGAGTTCTCAATTTAGAATGCGTTTTAAACAAACGTGGATTCCTTGAATGTTCTATTAAATGAATGTGCAGGTGATTGCTATTAATTTGAATCATATATTCTATTTTAATTCTATACTAATTACTCAGTTTAGTTAGATCCTTCTTGGAAAATCGGACTTTAGAAAGAGAACATATAACATGAATTACCATTGTGTAAAAGCGTACTGTAAGCATCTGTCTATTGCACAGGTGTTGGTGACTGCGTGCGATGTTTTTTCTGTGGCGGAGGGTTAAGAAGCTGGGAAGAGGGAGATGACCCTTGGGAGGAGCATGCGCATTGGTACCCTGACTGTGCCTTTCTGCAACAATGCAGGGGAGACGAGTTTATGTTCACAGGAATAAATCTGAGATCTGACGAGAGTTTGGAAATTAAGACACATGACAATCCGATATCAGAAGAGAAATGTGAAGATATTCTATGTACCATGACATTAGGGTCCAAGGCCAGGGAAACGGACCCTGAGGATCCGATGGACTGTCCAGCAACTCAGAGCATATTAGCCATGGGTTATAATATTGAAATGGTTAGACACGCAATGAAGATTTTTACCAGTAAAAATGGTGAGTGCTGTTCAAAGATGGAAATCGAATAGTCTAAAGTTGACAGTTTTTATAAAGCCTACAGGCACGAGCCCCTCTACCCACTCGACTAACCACGCTTCCCACTGAAAAAGCATGGAACGTAGCCGACGATAGAAGCACTCATGCTTGAAGACTCCATCAGATGGCTAATTGTAAATTAAGCCTTATTTATATGGTATGCCCAACATCCATGCACGAGTAGATCTCCATTCGGCTAAGCACGCTTGCAAATGAAAAATATGGAACTTAGCCGATGACCGAAGCACTCAAGCGCGAAGATAAGCTCAGATGGCTAAGGTGAGATCAAGGTGAATTGAATTTTTTTTCTCCCACTGAGCCGTAACACAGACAAGCCCGGTCCTAAGTTATTTCCAATCTGATTAATGTGAGATTTATTTATAATAAGTAGATCTAACCGGCACTGATATAATTTTTTGTGACCTTTCAAATTTCAGATCGCCCTTTCTTTAGTCATTTATCAGATAAAGCTTTGCAGTTTGCGTTGAAGTGTGTGTGTGTGTGTGTGTGTGTGTGTGTGTGTGTGTGAGAGAGGAGAGAAAGGTATCATTAGGAATGGTGTCCTTGGAAATGTTTCTCATTCATAAATGTCAAGGCTGTGATTTTAAGATCAACATAGCACGACTTAAATATCGCTGTTCGTCCAATCTCCGTTGTGGCAAAGATATCGATTTTAGAAAGAAATTTCTATGGAATTTCATCTACATTCATGACAACATTGAACAGTTTTGGAAATTTTAAGTTAAGACTATATCAAACTTGGGTTCGCTAACAATGGAAGAGTTGTTGTTTTTGTAGGGTTGAACGCCATTTTTCAGCACACGATAGGCTGTACATGGCGACCAGTATTATTCCTGGAGAAAGAACCCGGGAACACACCCGGAAAGAACCACCGACCAACGAGAAACTACTGGCAAGCTTTCCCACATACCAACATTGGCTGAAGCCGAGACTCGAACCCAAGCATACAGGTGATATGGCAGTGATCAGTAATGGAGAGCACTTTAGACCACTCGTGGCCCATATGGAGAAGTTGAATCCTGAGCTAATCAAAGGAACTGCAGAAGCTTCACGTTGAAAAGAAGAACGTTTGGAAACGTAAGTTAGATATGTAAGCGAGAGTAATTTCTGTAAATATGTACACTTTTCCACATGTTTCTTTTGCTAATATTTTGCTTTCTAATATTTTTCAAGCCGCATTCCCGGCCCATAATTTGTGAATAGGACGTTAACGTATTTAACGTCTTAAGGTACCTTAACGGACAAAACCATCAAATTACACAAACCTGCAAGTTTATAAACAAAATAGATTTAAAAACGAAAAGTTGTGATATGCAGATATTTTATTTTTGCTTCATTCTTCGATTGTTTATTATATTCAATGTTAATCCCTATGCTTCTAATTAGATCAATTCTTATATTTCCAGGCTCCTCTCCCAGGGAGGTAAGGGGCAAAGATGATAATGACGGTTTATTGGTAAAAAAAATAATTAATTAGCGTTACATATTAGGATCATTACATTTAACAGAAAAACAACAACAACAAACAAAGTCTTGCAAACTCTTAATAAAGTTTAGGTTGGGGCGAGTAAATTATACAGTTGTCTCCACTATGTCTTTTAAAAGTGTGTTACAAATAAAACACCATGCTGTGATTATCCTGATACTTGACGCAGAAGACCAAAGAAACCTTCGTTGTTATGAAAATACAAATCTAGTATAATTATCCACATGTGAAGGTGACTTCCTGGAAAGTTTTGTCAGGTATGTGGTTTTACTTGCAACAGACTCTAGTAACCGGAGAACTAACCGAGAACCCACAATCACCGATATTAGGTATAAAAACTGTAATGTTTAACAATGTAAAGAAACTTTAGAATAGAAAGGGCAAAACAATATCCACACGGATAAATGGATGCTCATTAGAAAAGTAGGAGTCTGATTGTGTTGGACCGCAATTAACTATCATTCATTTAGTTACTCTATTTCGGGCCCCTATTGAACAGAGTACTATAAAGCGCTCATCATTACGGATCATTGCCATCCCACCCCTGAGTGGGTTCGAAGTTCGGGTTCGGCAAATGTAGGTATGTGAGAAAGCTTGCCAGTAGTTTCTCGGGGATCGGACTTTCCATCTTTGGTTTCCCCTCGACCAATATTACTAGCCGCCATATATAGCATATCTTGTGCTGAAAAATGGCGTGGAAACCATACAACTTACTGTTTTTATTGTACATACCCATACAGTATAGCTCATTTGAATAAATCTATTGGAAATTAAGCATTCATTTTTAATAAACATGTCTAATATTTAAATATTAAAAAATATACTATTCATTAAAACATTGTATATTACTAATAATGAGAAGCATGTGAGTGAGTGCGGATGTGAACATGGAAACAAAGCAATGAAGTCATAGGTTCACTGAACAGAATGGACTGGGTTTTCTTGTCTGTGTCTATCCACTAGGCTTAACATGTTTCCCCACAGAAGACAGAATATAGAATATGAAAGACCGACGCGTGCATGAAGTCTCAGTTGGCTAATTGGATCATTGTATATATATATATATATATATATATATATATATATATATATATATATATATATATATATATATATATATGTTTCTTTTACTGAAATCCAAAGGCAAAGTCTATATAAATTAGCGTGATAAACTACTAATCAAAAGATGCCAACGGTACTTGATAATCTGAAGAGAATATCCAAAGCAACCTTAATAACACGCAGAATGGTGCGACTTGTTTGTAATACCGTATTTGTTCTTCTATTTCAGGTCATATTACATTTTCAGCCACCGATCTAATGGAGATCATATTTGAGCTAGAAGAAAATGAAACGAAATTACCTACAGCAGAAAATTCTGATACAAGCAGGTTCGCTGCTACTGAAGCCACCGTGCAACATACGGTCGTTAAACCTACAGAATATTTTGTGGATAAAAACGAGAAGAGTGGTAATGATTCTTTTTTAAATCATAACGATCATGTCGAAAAAGAAACAAATGACCAAAGTCCAAGAAGCAGTTTATCTCCAGAGGAACTAGAAACTCTGTTAGAAGAAAACCAGGAACTGAAGGATCAGGCAACCTGTAAGATCTGTATGGATCGGGATGCCTGTATTGTGTTCCTCCCATGTTGTCACATGATGTCCTGCCCTCAATGCGCTCCGGCCCTAAGAAAATGCCCCGTGTGTAGGCAACTGATTAAAGGTACGGTTAGAGCATACATCCCTTGAACGGACGTATAAGCAAAAATATTGGAGAACTTTCAGCTGCCAACTGACTGTGTTTGACTTTGTATTATTGTTAGAGTGACCGTATTACATGCAAGCAGCATCTAATACGATATGTAAATACCTTACTTTTTAAGGTTTTGTAAATTTATGCAGTAGGGAGTAAAGAGCTGTTCTGTTCTATATTGTATACTGAACCGTAAAGGTTGGAAAAAGTTACAAAGGATTTCTTGTCTCTTTGCGTGTCCTTTCTCATTTATTATTTAGTTGTTGTCTGCAACATTGAGAATGAATTTTTGTCAAATCTGCAACTTTCCTCCATAGTTATTTAGTCCTAACAGAAAAGACCGATTTGATCGTTATTATTTTCTTTCATTCCGTGTTTCATAACTTGAAGATGTATGATTGAAGAAACAATTAAATATCCTTCCTGTAGAGATCTTTTGTACATTAATAAATGCTCACAGGTGCAAAGCGAGATCTGGGCTGGCATGAAAGTTCCTTTAGCATCTACGTACTACGTAAATAAGTACATGTAATTAATAAACAAAAGGAGTTTATAGAATTCCTTGACATCCTGCCAGGATGAGAAAGGAGGGCGATTGTGCATTTTTGCGCTGGTTCAATATTTTTTGCTACGTATTAAAGTTTTAGTTCTGCCCTTTATTCAGTACTAAATAAGGTCACATATATTGTTTCATTAGCAAAGATAATCATATTGGTTACATTAACCTATTTTTATTACTATGCACTCATTAATAAGCAGAGGACATGGAGTGTTAGGCAAATACAGATGCATTAATGGCATACAGACACTAATTAATTAGTGGAAGTAATTTATTAGCAATGGTATGGTCAGTGATCTTCGTACTGGCAACGTTCTGTTGACGTTGTTTTAACGTTATTTGCGTAGTAAATGTAAAAAAGCATTTTTACATCTTCAACCCATAGCATTTATTTTTCATACGCCTCGTTATCCAGGAAAAGTGATTAAAGGTAAGTAAACGCAGTATTGTTCCGCTCAGTGCCAGTACAATGCAGTTTTATTTTATTATTAAAGTATGATTTTGTTCTTAAATTAAGTCTGTTTCCTGTCTTTTTTTCTAGACTTGTAATACATTATTTTAATTAATATTGCTTGTTTTCATTTTGATGTAATAATTTTACCCTTATAAGCATAAACCGTTAGAAACGTAAAATATCTCACATTTAAAAATTACGTTAACTGCATTAAGAAGCTGAGAAATAAAGCATTTATGCACATACAACACATCTCAGGATTGTTTTCACCTACCGACTGGTTTCATAAAATGAGAATGAAGATAAATGCAGGAGCGTGTCTTTTTTTTTTTGGCCAAAATTATCATTGTTAATTCTGTCAGTTACTTGAAAAAATTGAGTATTACGAGCAATTCGTAATTGATTTCTGCAAAATATGTCAAAATATTTTTGTCTCCTTTAATTTTTTGGGGATAAAGTAGACTTTAAGCAACGGAAAAAATAAAAGAAGAAAACTGGCTTGTTCTTTTTAACACAAATATTTATGTTAAGATCTACGGGAAAACTGAAATAGTACTAACAACGAGGGTATGGCGCAGTCAATGCGAAGGGTCTACTGGAAGGAGGCAAAGATGTTCACAGCGATGAACTGGTATCGTTAATTTCAAACAATATTTTGACTTCCATTGACTGCTAATATATAACCTAAAATTATGTTGTTGATGCTGACGAGAGTTGGACGTGCTTGCACTAATCAGTCACACTTTGATACTGTCAACACAGTCGGTACACATGCCGAGTGACGGAGTGAATTCAAACTTATTTCCTGCTGCCTAGTATTCCTATATTTATGATTGCGTCAGTCATTTTTTGTTTGAAGCATTTCGACATAAGCATCAGTGTCTGATGTTTGCAGTGACGGAAGTAACTACCTCAACAAGAAAAGCTCCTGAATTCCTTTCATGTTTTCAACTTTAAACAGTCAGTTAACCAACCCACCATAAACTTGGTCACATTTTAGACTGGTTTCTTCATGAGCCTGATGATAATATTCTGCAATCCACCCTTGTATCCCACGAACTTGCATCAGATCACCTCTGTATTATATGCCATCTCGACGTATCAGTCCCTAGCCCTCTACCTTTATTTGCTACTAAGAGAAACCTTCGTCTGATAAATAGAACCAACTCCACCTTTATTTGCTACTAAGAGAAACCTTCGTCTGATAAATAGAACCAAACTAATGCATGACATCCAACAAAACCTAACAACTTGCTTACATCCTACAGCAGAATAACTCGATAACTGCCTGCGTTCATTGCTTGAAAAACACTCCCCAGCCACCAAATGCAGAGTATCAATACAAAAAGTGTTCTCCATGGTATAGCAGTGTTAGGGACCAGCTTCGCATTGCTAAAATACATCGCCGTAATTCATAGAGGCTTTAACTTTCCACCAGACTCACTATTCATAAACAAATCTATGAAACCGCTAAGAAGACCGTCACAAACAGCCCATTGAGCCAAATTATGCCAATACAGTACTAAGATCACAGAGTTACAGCTGCAAAGAGCTCTTCGAGATAACTAGCATACTAATGTCGAGGAATAAATGTACACTACTTCCAACTACCGTCTCTCCAGCAGACCTTCCGGACCTATTTGCAAATTTCCTCCGTGACGAAGTAAAAACCATTAGAGATTCGCTTGACAGCACAATTTCAACTGACTCGTCGCCATACAGTTATGATGCAGAATATCAACGACAACCATTAGATGCATTTTAACCTGTTTCTATTGATTTAGTACGGACAATCGTGATGAAGAGTGCACCAAAGTCTTGTGAACTTGATCCAATTCCGACATCACTGCTGCTTGAGTGCTTAGACCCAATATTGCCTTCACTAACTGATGTTATTGATATCTCTCTCTCATCGGGGAAATTCCAATCATTTTTCAAAACTGCCATCATAAAGCCTCTGCTGAAGAAACCATCATTTGACCCATAACGATTTAAAGAACTACCGCCCAGTTTCTAATATCCCGTTCATATAAAAAAAAATTAAGGAAAAGTTGTTTTAACCCAATTTGCATCTCATTTGAATTCAAACAGTCTTTTTAGCAATGTACAGTTTGCATATCGCCCTTGCCACTGTACTGAAACTATTCTTCTGAAAGTATTTAATAGTATTCTCTCTGCTTTTGGACAGTGGAAAGATTACAGTCCTCACCCTCCTTGATTTGTCTGCAGCATTTGACACAATAGACACTAATTTAGATTGGGTTTTAAATTAATATTTGTAAATATGTATACATTTTCTGTGGTTATTTTTAGACCGAGGAAGAGTAGATATTTTATTTAACTTGTGGAAATGGGCTAATGAAATCAGATTTTTTTTAGGAAACATTGATTATTTTTTCGGGGGAGGGGGGCTTCCATCCTTATATTTTTTTTGCTTCATGTGACAATGCTAGAACCTTAAATTACGTTTTTCTTGCAATCTTTCTGTAATTTGAATTTTTGTGAACACCATATGATTGGTTATTTACGACATAATCAGATTATATGCGTAATTAGGAAGTTATTAAAAATACATTTTGCTTTCTTTTCAAGTAGAAATTTACTCGCGTCTATCTGTATGTCTCTTCAATGCAAGATGCGCGATGGACATGCACAAATTTATATTTAAAACCTTGGACACGTATAAAGTTCATTTGATAAAAGATTGTCTACAAATAGCAATTGTTCTTTTCACTCTGGCTGACTTTTAAATGCACGATTTCTGTCTTCTTCTTTCATGTCAGTTCAATTGTTGTTACTGTTGATATGTTTTTCTTATTACCAAAGGAAACGTCGGCAAACGTTACGAGTTTATCCAGGCGTCAATGGTTGCTCAAATTGTATAACCTTTTCAGTTTCAGAAGAAATTTTTTTTTTATTTTAAAGACGGGGATTGCCATAATAAACTGCATTTACAAAGGAAAGCGTTGCATCTTTCAAATATAGCCTATTCGCTATGCTGTCCTCTAATATAGTCTGATTTGGAAGGACAATTAAAGCTCTTTCCTGCAACAGACAGTGAAAAATCTTGAAGATTCTTAACTGCATTGTGTCAGATGGTTTTTCATAATGCGGAAGCTTAATTTCTTCATCTTCGAGTAAGTCTTCTTACAAACTCTGCATGGATTCTGTCGTATCTCTGACTTGAAAGGAAAACAGGGGGTATTGTCGCTGTCCACGCACATTAATTGAATAAAAACAAAATAATACTTATATGGACACTAATAATGTGATACCTTACCTGTCTCTAATTGACAGCTTTCATTATTTACGTAAGTATTTACTGTTACATTTTGTGTAGTCCTTCACAAAAAAATAAAATGGTATTGAGATTAACATGGGCTATAAGTATTCCTTATCAAACTTGTGTGAGAGAAACCAGTTTCTTGAATTTCAAATTGCACGTGTTCAAAATTCATAGGTATATTACTAGTTGTAAGTAATGAACCGCTCCGGTGGCCTAGGGGTTAGAGCGTCCGCGGGAGGTCGTGGGTTCGATCACCGGCCGAGTCATACAAAAGACTTACAAAAAAGGTACCAACAGCTGCCTCGCTTGACTCTCAGTATTACGAGGTTAGTGTTAGGACTGGTCGGCCTGGTGTTAGGATAGTGTGACTGGGTGGGACATCATGCTACATGTCTGCCGCATGATTCTTCAGTGCTAAGCATCACTATAACTGCCTGACTGCAGACATCGTAGCGATATGACTGACAAAATTGTCAAAGCTACGTTAAAATGCCTATTCAATAAAATAAAACAAAAATTGTGGTAATGCATGCAATGAGAGACAACCAGATGATGCAAAGCAGGGCAGCGACTGTGTCAAAGGAACGAGATAACATCCACTGGGTCTATATACATTTTCTACACGTTTAAATTGGATTATTTGTCTATGTTTACATGCATACATCAAAACGTGGGAAACTATATATGAAATGAACTCCAGAATATTCTAGACCAGTCAAGAATCACTTAAAATAGAAATGACGTAATGTAAATACGCATGCGGAACAATGGACTAAGAAGAAAAAAAATTGTATGGCATGTTTTCGAACTCGTGCTGCTTGACACGTAAAACAAAATACAGGTTTTAGAACGACGATTCAGTTCTATTTATTTAAAAAACTTGATTAGTGGCTAATTTACATCTATAGCTTATATGATTATTATGGAGGGAATTGCATACAATCGATCAATATGAATACACAGTTGTATTTTGAAGCGGCACCTTATTTTTGACCAACACTGTTGATGACGTCACAAATAAAGCCAATAAATACTCTGCACAATGCTGTAAATAACAACATTGAACTTGAGCGAGAAGCACGAAACAGGTAGGTGTACTTAAAATGACATATACAGGCCTAAGAAGGTTAGAAACATTTCAGTATGAGACATTCTCACACTTAAAAGATTGACTTTGAAAATTGCTTTCTATCCTTGGAGTTACAGTTACATTTCTGCAAAATCTGAACGACATTAATGGACTACGATCATTTGAAAACTATGAAGCGGGATGGGTGGGTGGGTGTAATGCTCATGCATTGCAAATGACATTGGCCACTGCGTCCACAATTAAGTATACCTAGCTAATCCTATGCGGTCATAATTTTCAAAGAACAGTACAACGTATTAGGCTTGGAACGAGAAATTAATATAAATAAATTAAATTTATCTCTGGGTATATCTTAGACCCTAGGGACTAGACCTTGGCGAGACTTGATAGTGGGAGGGGCAAAGTCGGAAAGGGTGGTGATATACTTTTAAAACACGTATAATAATAATATTAATCATCATCATCATCAACATCATCATCATCATTATTATTATTATTATTATTATTATTATTATTATTATTATTATTATTGTTCTTGTTGTTGTTATTATTATTGATGTTTTTGTTGTTATTATTATTATTGTTGTTGTTGTTATTATTATTATTATTATTATTATTATTATTATTATTATTATTATTATTATTTTAGCAACATAATCCACCATATACATATTTAAGGATATACCAGATAATATGGACAGCATTACAAGTACGTCTCTTGTGTCACTACATTCTTATATTGGAGAAATCCTGAAATCGACAAATATGGATAAAACAAACGAGTGCATGAAAAATGAGTGGGCAAGATATATTTCTTTTGGATCATTCCCGCCATCTTCCCCTGTCCATCCAACCAGATTAGCCCAATCCGGATTCTACTATTCAGGTACTGGGGATGAAGCTATTTGTTTTTCATGTGGACTGAAGAACAGAAATTGGAAAGAAGGTGATTCGCCATTTGATGTTCACAAGAAACTATCACCAAGTTGTGATTTTGTAAACGGTTCTGGGGACGGAAATATGCCCATACGGAGCAGAGGTACTGATTTTGTTCACAGTGCAAATTCCCTGACTGGTCTTAAGGATAAAGAAAAGGTAGTGTCACATTGCCAGAACAGTACACAAAATGTGAACTCGAACAACAGAAATGAAAATGAAGTCCAGCCAAAACTGTTATCCGCTATGGATAGAACAGAAAACAAGGAACAGTCCAGGAATGACGTGAACGCAGTGAACACTGAATTGGGGGGTAAATACAGTTTTATGGATACTTCGTGTGTTCAAGAAAAACGTAAGGAATCAGAAAATACCAAAAGCTCACTCTCAAAAACACATAAAGGACAACCAGGAATGTTCCAGAATAACATTAAAGTCGCCGAGTCTCTTGAGAAACCAAAACATCAGCATTACTCCGCTTTGACATCACGTCTCGAATCATTCAGGGGATGGCCTTCATATATTAAGCAGAAACCGGCTGATCTGGCCGCAGCTGGATTCTACTATGTTGGTAAGCGATTTACGTATTCTTCTTGGGACTTTTTTTCGCATTTCGAAAACACGATTTTCCTCTTAATGTAGAGTTCTCAATTTAGAATGCGTTTTAAACAAACGTGGATTCCTTGAATGTTCTATTAAATGAATGTGCAGGTGATTGCTATTAATTTGAATCATATATTCTATTTTAATTCTATACTAATTACTCAGTTTAGTTAGATCCTTCTTGGAAAATCGGACTTTAGAAAGAGAACATATAACATGAATTACCATTGTGTAAAAGCGTACTGTAAGCATCTGTCTATTGCACAGGTGTTGGTGACTGCGTGCGATGTTTTTTCTGTGGCGGAGGGTTAAGAAGCTGGGAAGAGGGAGATGACCCTTGGGAGGAGCATGCGCATTGGTACCCTGACTGTGCCTTTCTGCAACAATGCAGGGGAGACGAGTTTATGTTCACAGGAATAAATCTGAGATCTGACGAGAGTTTGGAAATTAAAACACGTGACAATCTGATATCAGAAGAGAAATGTGAAGATATTCCATGTACCATGACATTAGGGTCCAAGGCCAGGGAAACGGACCCTGAGGATCCGATGGACTGTCCAGCAGCTCAGAGCATATTAGCCATGGGTTATAATGTTGAAATGGTTAGACACGCAATGCACATTCTTACAAGTAAAATTGGTGAGTACTGTTCAAAGATGGAAATCGAATAGTCTAAAGTTATGACAGTTATTATAAAGCCTACAGGCACGAGCCCCTCTACCCACTCGACTAACCACGCTTCCCACTGAAAAAGCATGGAACGTAGCCGACGATAGAAGCACTCATGCTTGAAGACTCCATCAGATGGCTAATTGTAAATTAAGCCTTATTTATATGGTATGCCCAACATCCATGCACGAGTAGATCTCCATTCGGCTAAGCACGCTTGCAAATGAAAAATATGGAACTTAGCCGATGACCGAAGCACTCAAGCGCGAAGATAAGCTCAGATGGCTAAGGTGTGATCAAGGTGAATTGAATTTTTTTTATCCCACTGAGCCGTAACACAGACAAAAGCCCGGTCCTAAGTTATTTCCAATCTGATTAAAGTGAGATTTATTTATAATAAGTAGATCTAACCGGCACTGATAAAATTTATTGTGACCTTTCAAATTTCAGATCGCCCTTTCTTTAGTCATTTATCAGATAAAGCTTTGCAGTTTGCGTTGAAGTGTGTGTGTGTGTGTGTGTGTGTGTGTGTGTGTGTGTGTGTGAGAGAGAGAGAGAGAGAGAGAGAGAGAGAGAGAGAGAGAGAGAGAGAGAGAGAGAGAGAGAGAGGTATCATTAGGAATGGTGTCCTTGGAAATGTTTCTCATTCATAAATGTCAAGGCTGTGATTTTAAGGTCAACATAGCACGACTTAAATATCGCTGTTCGTCCAATCTCCGTTGTGGCAAAGATATCGATTTTAGAAAGAAATTTCTATGGAATGTCATCTACATTTATGACAACATTGAACAGTTTTGGAAATTTTAAGTTAAGACTATATCAAACTTGGGTTCGCTAAGAATGGAAGAGTTGTTGTTGTTTTTGTAGGGTTGAACGCCATTTTTTAGCACACGATACATGGCGGCCAGTATTATTCCTGGAGAAAGAACCCGGGGAAAACACCCGGAAAGAACCACCGACCAACGAGAAACTACTGGCAAGCTTTCCCACATACCCACATTGGCTGAAGCCGAGACTCGAACCCAAGCATACAGGTGATATGGCAGTGATCAGTAATGGAGAGCACTTTAGACCACTCGTGGCCCATATGGAGAAGTTGAATCCTGAGCTAATCAAAGGAACTGCAGAAGCTTCACGTTGAAAAGAAGAACGTTTGGAAACGTAAGTTAGATATGTAAGCGAGAGTAATTTCTGTAAATGTGTCCACTTTTCCACATGTTTCTTTTGCTAATATTTTGCTTTCTAATATTTTTCAAGCCGCATACCCGGCTCATAATTTGTGAATAGGACGTTAACGTATTTAACGTCTTAAGGTTCCTTAACGGACAAAACCATCAAATTACACAAACCTGTAAGTTTATAAACAAAATAGATTTAAAAACGAAAAGTTGTGATATGCAGATATTTTATTTTTGCTTCATTCTTTGATCGTTTATTATATTCAATGTCAATCCCTATGTTTATAATTAGATCAATTCTTATATTTACAGGCTCCCCTCCCAGGGAGTTAAGGGGCAGAGATGATAATGACGGTTTATTGGTAAAAAAAATAATTAATTAGCGTTACATATTAGGATCATTAAATTTAACAAGAAAACAACAACAACAAAGTCTGTCAAGCTCTTAATAAAGTTTAGGTTGGGGCGAGTAAATTATACAGTTGTCTCCACTATGTCTTTTAAAAGTGTGTTACAAATAAAACACCGTTTCTGTGATTATCCTGATACTTGACGCAGAAGACCAAAGAAACCTTTGTTATTATGAAAATGCAAATCTAGTATAATTATCCACATGTCTAGGTGACTTCCTGGAAAGTTTTGTCACTCATAGCACGCATGTATGTAATAGTTCTATATACATATAACGCAAACAAAAAACTTTTAGTCTGGTCTTCAGTATGTGCTTTTACTTGCAATAGACTCTAGTAACCACTAACTGAGAACCCACAATGACCGACATTAGGTATAAAAAAAACTGTAATGTTTAACAATGTAAAGAAACTTTAGAATAGAAAGGGCAAAACAATATCCACACGGATAAATGGATGCTCATTCATTTAGTTACTCTTTTTCGGGCACTATTGACCAGAGTAATATAAAGCGCTCACCATTACGGATCATTGCCATCCCACCCCTGAGTGGGTTCGAATTTCGGGTTCGGCAAATGTAGGTATGTGAGAAAGCTTGCCAGTAGTTTCTCGGGGATCGGAGTTTCCATCTTTGGTTTCCCCTCGACCAATATTACTAGCCGCCATGTATAGCATATCTTGTGCTGAAAAATGGCGTGGAAACCATACAACTTACTGTTTTTATTGTACATACCCATACAGTATAGTTCATTTGAATAAATCTATTGGAAATTAAGCATTCATTCTTAATAAACATGTCTAATATTTAAATGTTAAAAAATATGCTATTCATTAAAACATTGTATATCACTAATAATGAGAAGCATGTGAGTGAGTGCGGATGAGAACATGGAAACAAAGCAATGAAGTCATAGGTTCACTGAACAGAATGGACTGGGTTTTCTTGTCTGTGTCTATCCACTAGGCTTAACATGTTTCCCCACAGAAGACAGAAGATAGAATAGGAATGACCGACTCGTGCATGAAGACTCAGTTGTCTAATTGGATCATTGTATGTATGTATGTATGTATGTATGTATGTATGTATATATATATATATATATATATATATATATATATATATATATATATATATATATATATATATAATCTGCTATGTTTCTTTTACTGAAATCCAGAGACAAAGTCTATATAAATCAATTAGTGTGATAAACTACTAATCAGAAAGTGCCAACGGTACTTGATAATCTGAAGAGAATATCCAAAGCAACCTTAATAACACGCAGAATGGTGAGACTTGTTTGTAATACCGTATTTGTTCTTCTATTTCAGGTCATATTACATTTTCAGCCACCGATCTAATGGGGATCATATTTGAGCTAGAAGAAAATGAAACGAAATTACCTACAGAAGAAGATTCTGATACAAGCAGATTCGCTGCTACTGAAGCCACCGAGCAACATACGGTCGTTAAACCTACAGAATATTTTGTGGATAAAAACGAGAAGAGTGGTAATGATTCTTTTTTAAATCATAACGATCATGTCGAGAAAGAAACAAATGACCAAAGTCCAAGAAGCAGTTTATCTCCAGAGGAACTAGAAGCTCTGTTAGAAGAAAACCAGGAACTGAAGGATCAGGCAACCTGTAAGATCTGTATGGATCGGGATGCCTGTATTGTGTTCCTCCCATGTTGTCACATGATGTCTTGCCCTCAATGCGCTCCGGCCCTAAGAAAATGCCCCGTGTGTAGGCAACTGATTAAAGGTACGGTTAGAGCATACATCCCTTGAACGGACGTATAAGCAAAAATATTGGAGAACTTTCAGCTGCCAACTGACTGTGTTTGACTTTGTATTATTGTTAGAGTGACCGTATTACATGCAAGCAGCATCTAATACGATATGTAAATACCTTACTTTTTAAGGTTTTGTAAATTTATGCAGTAGGGAGTAAAGAGCTGTTCTGTTCTATATTGTATACTGAACCGTAAAGGTTGGAAAAAGTTACAAAGGATTTCTTGTCTCTTTGCGTGTCCTTTCTCATTTATTATTTAGATGTTGTCTGCAACATTGAGAATGAATTTTTGTCAAATCTGCAACTTTTCTCCATAGTTATTTAGTCCTAACAGAAAAGACCGATTTGATCGTTATTATTTTCTTTCATTCCGTGTCTCATAACTTGAAGATGTATGATTGAAGAAACAATTAAATATCCTTCATGTAGAGATCTTTTGTGCATTAATAAATGCTCACAGGTGCAAAGCGAGATCTGGGCTGGCATGAAAGTTCCTTTAGCATCTACGTACTACCTAAATAAGTACATGTAATTAATAAACAAAAGGAGTTTATAGAATTCCTTGACACCCTGCCAGGATGAGAAAGGAGGGCGATTGTGCATTTTTGCGCTGGTTCAATATTTTTTGCTACGTATTAAAGTTTTTATTTTGCCCTTTATTCAGTACTAAATAAGGTCACATATATTGTTTCTTTAGCAAAGATAATCATATTGGTTACATAACCTATTTTTATTACTATGCACTCATTAATAAGCAGAGGACATGGAGTGCCAGGTAAATACAGATGCATCAATGGCATACAGACACTAATTAATTAGTGGAAGTAATTTATTAGTAATGGTATGGTCAGTGATCTTCGTACTGCCAACGTTCTGTTGACGTTGTTTTAACGTTATTTGCGTAGTAAATGTAGAAAAGCATTTTTACATCTTCAACCCATAGCATTTATTTTTCATACGCCTCGTTATCCAGGAAAAGTGATTAAAGGTAAGTAAACGCAGCATTGTTCCGCTCAGTGCCATTACATAGCCGTTTTATTTTATTATTAAAGTATGATTTTGTTCTTAAATTAAGTCTGTTTCTTGTCTTTTTTTCTAGACTTGTAATAAATTATTTTAATTAATATTGCTTGTTTTCATTTTGATGTAATAATTTTACCCTCATAAGCATAAACCGTTAGTAATGTAAAATATCACACATTTAAAAATTACGTTAACTGCATTAAGAAGCTGAGAAATAAAGCATTTATGCACATACAACACATCTCAGGATTGTTTTCACCTACCGACTGATTTCATAAAATGAGAATGAAGATAAATGCAGGAGCGTGTTTTTTTTTTGTGCCAAAATTATCATTGTTAATTCTGTCAGTTAGTTGAAAAAATTAAGTATTACGAGCAATTCGTAATTGATTTCTGCAAAATATGTCAAAATATGTTTGTCTCCTTTAATTTTGGGGGGATAAAGTAGACTTTAAGCAACGGACAAAACAAAAGAAGAAAACTGGCTTTTTCTTTTTAACACAAATATTTATCTTAAGATCTACGTGAAAACTGAAATAGAACTAACAACGAGGGTATGGCGCAATCAATGCGAAGGGTCTACTTGAAGGAGGCAAAGATGTTCATAGCGATGAACTGGTATCGTCAATTTCAATCAACATTTTGACTTCCATTGATTGCTAATATATAACCTAAAATTATGTTGTTGATGCTGACGAGAGTTGGACGTGCTTGCAGGAATCAGGCACACTTTGATACTGTCAACATAGTCGGTACACACGCCGAGTGACGGAGTGAATTCAAACCTATTTCCTGCTGCCTAGTATGTCCTATACTTATGATTGCGTCAGTCATTTTTTGTTTGAAGCATTTCGACATAAGCATCAGTGTCTGATGTTTGCAGTGGCGGAAGTAACTACCTCAACAAAAAAAGCTCCTGAATTCCATTCATGTTTTCAACTTTACTTTAAACAGTCAGTTAACCAACCCACCATAAACTTGGTCACATTTTAGACTGGTTTCTTCATGGGCCTGATGATAATATTCTACAATCCACCCTTGTATCCCACGAACTCGAATCAGATCACCTCTGTATTATATGCCATCTCGACGTATCAGTCCCTAGCCCTCCACCTTTATTTGCTACCCTGAGAAACCTCCGTCTGATAAATAGAACCAAACTAATGCATGACATCCAACAAAACCTAACAACTTGCTTACATCCTACAGCAGAATAACTCGATAACTGCCTGCGTTCATTGCTTGAAAAACATTCCCCAGCCACCAAATGCAGAGTATCAGTACAAAAAGTGTTCTCCATGGTATAGCAGTATTAGGGACCAGCTTCGCACTGCTAAAAGACATCGCCGTAATTCATAGAGGCTTTAACTAGCATACTAATGTCAAGGAATAAATGTACACTACTTCCAACTACTGTCTCGCCAGCAGACCTTCCGGACCTATTTGCAAATTTCTTCCGTGACGAAATACAAACCATTAGAGATTCGCTTGACAGCACATTTTCAACTGACTCGTCGCCATACAGTTATGATGCAGAATTTCAGCGACAACCATTAGAAGCATTTTAAACTGTTTCTATTGATTTAGTACGGACAATCGTGATGAAGAGTGCACCAAAATCTTGTGAACATGATCCAATTCCGACATCACTGCTGCTTGAGTGCTTAGACCCAATATTGCCTTCACTAACTGATGTTATTAATATCTCTCTCTCATCGGGGGAATTCCAATCATTTTTCAAAACTGCCATCGTAAAGCCTCTGCTGAAGAAACCATCACTTGACCCATAACGATTTAAAGAACTACCGCCCAGTTTCTAATATTCCGTTCATATAATTTTTTTTAGGAAAAGTTGTTTTAACCCAATTTGCATCTCATTTGAATTCAAACAGTCTTTTCAGCAATGTACAGTTTGCATATCGCCCTTGCCACTGTACTGAAACTATTCTTCGGAAAGTATTTAATAGTATTCTCTCTGCTTTTGGTCAGTGGAAAGATTACAGTCCTAACCCTCCTTGATTTGTCTGTAGCATTTGACACAATAGACCATGATATATTACTTCACCGTCTCCAGCATGTATGTGGTATTCAGCATTCAGCCTTACAGTGGTTCAAGTCCTACTTAGTCAACAGGACACAAATTGTATCTGCAAATGGAATAAACTCCAGCCCAGTTAATCAATGGTGTGGTCTTCTTGGACCTGTTTCTCTTCATTCTATACACTCATCCACTCTCAAGTGTCATAGATCATCACGCAGTGTCTCACCATTTGTACATAGATGACACCCAAATATACAAGTCTAGCTAACCAACTGAAGTTGATGCTACGATCCAAGGAGTTGAGAGGTGCATTTCTGATGTGAACTCGTAGATGACATGTAACAAGCTGCAAATGAATGATGATAAAACTGAGGCCTTTCTGATCACAACAAATAAAACTTTCTCATTCACATCCTTTACCTCAAACAATAAATATCAGCAACACCAACATTAAATTCACACAGTCAGTTGGAAACCTAAGTGTTACTCTTGACGGTACTCTCGGATTGCACCAACATGTCATGAACATATGCAGGGATGCATATCATGAGCTGAGACGCAAATATCTTTCAGTTGATGCCCATTAAAACACTCATGAACATATGCAAGGCTGAATAACTTGAACTGAGACGCATCAGTTCCATTCGTAAATATCTTTCAGTTGATGCCACTAAAACACTCGTGTCTTCAGTAGCACTTTCAAGACTGTACTATTGTAACTGAGTTCTGTCTGGTTTGTCATAATATATACTCCAGAAACTTTCCTTTCCTTCTGAATACACGTGGTTTCAGAATTTACCTTAACCGAATTTCAAATAAATGGCATATAGAATTAAACAAATTTAGCCGTTTTATGGATGATAGCTAATTTCATAAGAATCGAGTGTTCAATAAAATTCGTCCACGTTGTTCGTTTTTCATGACCTGTTTCGTCGACTGCTTCTCTGCTCACTCCTCGAACTCTGACTTTTCCTCTGTGTTAATGTATGCTCCTTGCAACTCTTACTGCACAATTCCTTTTCTCCGTCTTGTACTTTCATCTATCTCCGTACTGCTCTCTCCAAATAAATCTATTTTCCTCCTGTCTTTGGTGCGCTTCTCACCGTTGGATTTTGGCGATCTTTCCCGAACTTATTGTTTTTTTCCGAAGGCACTGCTCTAAAAACATACCTCCGGAGTCTTTATTTCAGAATAATTCAACACTGCCCCTCTCTTGCAGAGGTACTTCCGAGACTGAGGTAATTTTTAACTAGTGGATATACATATTCTAAGATTTCCTTGTGTAGAACACACCCCTTATTCCACAGTGACCAATCAGAACCAATACAATTTCTCACGCTTTCCCTTGAAAGTCTTTTCGTCAGCGTGTCAAGATGCCACGATGTGGTTTAAAATACCACGCTGTCTGTTTCACATCAATTCTGACATGATTTGTGAGAGAATGCCCCTTCCAGGAGGTCACTTTCGGCCAGTATAATTTAAACAAACACAGTTAACGGGGAGAACCAATTAGAAAAATATCTCTCTGTGCAGAATGTCCCATAAATCTAACAAATGGCTGCTGGCTAGAACTAAGTGTTATTTAATGGATTTGACCAAACATTTGGCACTTCACAATACCTATCCGGCCTCACCCATGTGTATACACCAGCAAGATACTTACGCTCATCTTCTGACAATCGTATACTCATTGTTCCCACTATAAAAATGAAGTCATATGGACAACGTTCTTTTGCATACCAGGAACAGGCGATGTGGAACGAATTGCCCATTGAAATTAGATACAAAGACACACTGATCCCTTTTAAGAGTGCTCTTAAAACTCAGCTTTTTCGACTGCAGGATTTGTACCTAAAATGTTTTTAGCATGTTTTATGTTTTCCAATTTGATGTTTTTTTTTCTTCCTGTAGTCATACCATTATAGATGTTGTAAAGCGCTTAGGGCTTCTACAGATTACAAAATCCTCATTATTATTATTATTATTATTATTATTATTATTATTATTATTATTATTATTATTATATCTCAGCTTCATGTACCCTTGTTTTAGAACCTAAATAGTGTTTGGAGATTAACTGTATTTGTGATTTGGATTTTCCGAGTTTCTTTTAACACATTGTCAGTTGAATCGCTATGATATCTGCAATATGACAGGTTATAGTGTGTGTGTGATTAACGTAGCTTTACTATTTTTTCGGTCGTATGGCTACGCTCTCTTGTGTGTTGAAGTTTATAGTGATGTCTAGCATTGGGGCATCAGGTCGTATACAAGTAGCACCATTCCCCATCCAGTCATTTTATCCTGACACCAGGACGACCAGTCCTTACACTAACCTCTTAATGCTGAGAGTCTAGCAAGGCAGCTGCTTGTGCCATTATTTTTATGTCTTTGGTATGACGTGGCCGGTGTACGGACCCGCGATTTAACGGATGTACTAATCGTGACACGAGTCTTTATCAGGGTCGATAAGAGGGGTAGCAACTGATGATATTTCCTTGCGTTCTGGAACCGTAAGGAGGCCCGGGCAAAACAACAGTTTAATTTCTAACATAATTGTTTATTTTTTTAACAAGACCTTTGAGGCCCGAGTATTTCTTACCCCAGGGCCAGTGATCGCTCTCTAAGGGCCTGGTCCTCATATGTAGACGATGCACATGTTACCGATGTGGCCGCCATTGTATAGAAACACAAGTTAATTTTGCAGGGTCGGCGGTTCGGAATATACTTAAAAATCAGCAACAAAATTCGACTGACTAAATTTCTGTTGTAGGGAGAAGAAGAAAAGAAATGATCTTTGCCATGATCCTCTATCTTTACTAACTATTAGAAACTTTAAAGGAGAGCAGGCAGTGAGCATTTAACTGTCATAACTTAATAGCAATTGTACGCTTACTATTCGAAATAATCAGGACACAACATTTAGAAATTATTTAAACCCCAAAACTTCGGTATCCTCTTCACGCTCCTCTAAGCGTATGGTCGTCTCTTCTACCATAACGCGTTTCCGGTTTCAATATGGGTATGTGAGAACAGAGGCGTAGCGATGATATTTTGCGCCCGGGGACGAACTATAAAATTGGCGCCCCAGCGATCTTGTGACCGATTTATTACCCTTGTTTACTTATTATAATGTAACGTTGCAAGCCTCATTTTGGCGCCCCTGTACCTTGGCGCCCGGCGACATATGTACCCCCTGCCCCCCCCCCCCCCTAGCTACGCCTCTATGTGAGAAAGCGTACCAGTAGCTTCTCATGGGTCGGTGGTTCTTTCCGGGATTTTCCCGGGTTCTTCCTCCACCATTAATACCCGCCGCCAACAAATGGTGTTAAACCCTACAACAGCAACAACAACGTCCACTTTTATATACGCTGAAGCGGTTCTTGTTCCAGATTAATACCAACAGATGAACTGATTTTGCCTGAATGTCCCATATCTGTGTGCAAATGTAAAATAGGTTGGTCAGAAACGAAGATCAAAACAATATCGAAGCCATAATAACCACAGAATACATTAAAATATTAATGTTGCCAATCAGAAATTTCAGTGATATTTTACTGATTATCGTTATTACATGTAGCTACATTCTCTGATTTCACAAACAGAACTTTTCAGATCTTAAAAGAGGTCAAAGATAAGTGCGCATGTACGGGACTGAATGTAGATAATGTAAAGATTGTGTAGAGACCTGAGCAAAAAATACGAGAGCATCTACTCTATAATTCTGTACACAGTATAATAATAGCATTTTGTGAATGTTTACATGAATACAAAAACCATTAGAAGTGTTAGCTAAGTTGGAATATACACAAAGTAGTCCGTAAATATATTGATAACGTTTGCAAACGAAACAGCTAACTTCAAATTAAATTAGACAACCGTTTGAACGTTAATCTCTCTCTCTCTCTCTCTCTCTCTCTCTCTCTCACACACACACACACACACACACACACACACACACACACACACATATATATGTATATACATACAACTCGAACAAATTCTCAAATAGTCAACAAGACAAATGACTTAAAATAGAAATGATATAATATGTACACACGCGCGGGAAAACCAACAAGGAAGAAAACAATAATGTGTTGTTGTTTTCACACAGTCCTCGTGGCGCTTGGCACGTACACAAATATAGTTATTTTTATGATACCATTCCTAAAAACAATTTTTTCCAAAAACTTACAGTAATTCTCATCAATAGCTTGAACTGTAATTATGACAGAAATTACATATATTTTGTCCATGTCGAATTTTCAGTTATACATTTTGTTGCCATTGAGTGGTATTATCTTTAAGGGCCACAGGTGATGCACGTATGGGTGGGAATGGTAATCTGCTTATGAATTAATGGCTAACAATTATGGTAGTAGTGATGTCCAATTTCTTTCAGTTAATTATCATGCACCATTTATCAGTGAGTATGTGAATGAATAACTTATAATAGTCTAGTAATAGACTTTTATGGAGTGTAAAGCAATATAGTGTATTTAAGTACACAGGTGCTCGACGCGAGCTTGATGTGAAATAAAACACAATAATCTAAAGGAAATAAATCATGCAGAGTGATAAAAATACCTTAGATTACCCCCATGACATAGGACCCTCTCTATCATACTATATAAAAAGAGAAGGTTCGTAACTTCCAAATACTTGGTTCCACCCATGACCCTCGATTTCATTATAAAATCTATTTAAACAAAACCGGTTTTAACCAATTTTGATCCAGGAAGAACAGACTTGCACCGGTTTGTGGCGGAATGAACTTGTTAAAATCGAACCTAAAAAAAACCTGGTCAAACCCTGTCTAATAAAGACATATTCATAAAAATATATTGGAAGAAAAAGTATTTGAACCGGTTTTGAACCAGGATAAACTCGTTTTAACTGGTTTAAGCCTATTGAAACCAGTTTGATCTGGGTTGAACAGGTTTGGACTGGTTAAAACCGGTCAAATCCTGACCAATACATCATTTAGGCATACAATCTATTTGGAAGAAACTGGTTTGAACCGGATTGAGCTGGTCTGAACAAGATTAAACCAGTAAAATACATATTTTATCCATGCAATAAACTTGGAATAAACCAGTTTAAACCGGCTTTGAACCAGTAAAATGTGGCTTGAACCAGTTTTAGCCGGATGGAACGGGTTTAACCCGGGGAGAACCGGTTGAAAACCGTATTAAACTGGTTAAAACCCGTCCATTACTGCCTTTATTCAACCTGTTTGAACCAGTTCTGAACCAGGATAAACTGGATTAAACCGATTTCAGCCGAATGGAACCGGTTTCAGCCAGATTGAACAGGTTGAAAGTGTTCAAAACATGGCAAAACAGACATATTTTCTACTTGAAATAAACCGGTAAGAACCTATTTTGAGACATGATAAACTGGTTTGAACCGATATGATCCAGATGGAACCGGTTTGTACCGGGTTGAACCGTTTAAAACCGGCCAAAACATTAAATCTACTAGTAAAAACACGGTATGAACCAGTTTTGAACAGGATAAACTAGTCTGAACCGGTTGAAACCGAATGGAATACGTTTGATCCGTATTTAACTGGTTTAAACCTGTCAAAACCTGATCATTTATCCATAAAATGTACTTAAACCGGTTTTGATGCAGGATGAACTGATTCGAACCGGTTTAAGCCATATTTAACCAGTTAGATCCGGATTTTAACAGGTTTTACCAGGACCAAACCTTTCAAACCTTGTCGAATATATCATTTGCCCATAATATTGAACCAGGAAATACTGACTTGCGCCGTTTTAGTCGGATGGAACTGATATGATCCAGAATGAACCTCTAAAAAGCCGGACAAAACCGATTAAAACCTGTCTAATGCAGATATATTCAAAATATCTAATAAAAAGCACTTGAACCGGTTATGCACTATAATAAACTGGCTTGAACCAGTTTGAATGGACAGATTAAAACCGGTAAAAACCTGACCAAACCATATTTAATCCACAAAATCTAAATGAAATGAACTGGTCTGAGCCCGTTTCGAACCGGATAAACTGGCTTGAACCGGTTTGAGCGGGTTGTAACAACCGGTTAAAACAGGTCAGAACAGGTCCAATACAGACTATGCAGTATGCTAAATACACCGGTTTGAACAGTTAATACGAGACAAACCCTGTCAAATGCATTTTTTCCATTCATTTTTCTAGTAGAAATAAACCAGTTTGAAGTAGTTTTGAACCAGAATAATCTTGTGTGATCTCGGATGCAACATATGAAACCGGTTTGATCAGATTAAAACCGGTAAAAATCTGCCCAGCATGTTTTATCCATGAAATCTACTTTGCATAAACCGAATTGAACAGGCACTGAACCAGCATAAACAGGTTCAAACTGGATTGAACAGGAGTAAACCGGTTTGATCCTGATTAGAAGTGTAACCCAGTTCAAACGGGACAAAACATGTTCAATACATTCTTAATCCATATGAACTCCGTGGAATGAACTGGTTTGAACCAGTTTTGTACCAGGATAAACTGGTTTAAGCCGGTTCGAACCAGATGGAACGTGTTTGATCCGGATTGAACCGGTTTGGACCGTTTAAAACCGGTAAAATAACTGTCAATTACATATTTTAATAAAACAATATACTTGGAATAAACCGGTTTGTACAGGTTTTAAATCAGGATAAACTAACATGAACCGGTTTGAAGCGGAGTGAACGGGTTTCATCCGGAGTGAACTGGTTTGCCCGGTTAAAACCGATAAAAAATTGTTCAATACATTATTTATCCATATATTCTACTTGGAAATAACCGGATGAAACCGGTTAAGAACCAGGATAAACTGGGTTGAACCGGTTTGAAGCAGATGCAACCGGTTTGATCCGGATTGACCCAGTTAAAATCGGTCAAAATCTGTTCAATCCTTTCTTTATCCATAATATCTCTTTGGAAAAGACCAGTTTTAACTAGTTTTGAACCAGAATAAACTGACATGAACAGGTTTGAAGTGAAGTGAACGGATTGCATCTGGAGTCAACCGGTAAGAACCAGTTACAAGCTGTCAAATACCTTCTTCATCCATGCAATCTTCTTGGAATAAATCGGATTTAACCGTTTTGAACCAGGATAAACTGGATTGAACCGGATAGAACTGCTTTGAATCAGTTACAGTCAGTCAAAACCTATTCATTACATACTGATCCCATAATATCTATTTGAAAAAGAAGTTTAAACTGGTTTGTAAACGAGGTTTTACTGGTTTGCACCGGATGGAACTGGGTGGAACCGGTTTAATACGAACTGAGCCTGTTTTTCCAGTTACAACTAATCAAATTCTGTCAAATACATTCTTTATCCATAAATGCTATTTCGAATAAACCAGTTTGAAACAGAGTTTGAACCAGGATAAACATGTTTGAACTGGTTGGAACTGTATGGAACGGGTTCAGTGAAGAGTTTTTTCTAAACCAGTCAAAACCTGTCCAATACATTCTGTATTCATACTTGGAATAAACCTGTTTGAACCAGGATAAACTGTTTTGAACCGCCCTATCAAATGCATTCTTTATCCATTCTTTATTCTACTGGGAATAAACCGGTCAGAACTGATCTTTTTACCAGGATAATTTTGTGTGAACCAGTTTGACCAGTCAAAACCGATCCAATCCTGTCCAACACATTCTTTATCCATAAATTCTACTTTGAATAAACTGGTTTTGAACCAGTTTTGAACCAGGACAAACTGGCTTGAACAGGGTATATCCGGTTAATGCCTGCTCAATACATCCTTTATTCATATAACTTCTTTGGAATGGACCGGTTTGAAACGGATGTGAACTAGGATAAACTGCTTTGAGCCAGTCTTATAATTAAGTACATACAGTACACATAAAACATATGAAACAAGCAACAAAATATCCAAAAGGACTACACTACAAATGTACTTGTGAAGAAGGTATAAAGAGACAGAGGTTAAACCAAACTCAAAAGCATGAAAACCTACTTTTTAAGACATGGCAATTTGACAATTTACAATATCTTTTTATTGTCAACAGAAATAAGACAAAATATTGACATGACTTTTTATTAGTCTACAAAAAGAATAAATCATAAATAATAAAAAGTATGGCTTCAATACATTCAATTATGACATCATGATGGCAAGCATATAAATTACATCCACAAAATCTTATAGTGAATATGCAGCAGTTAATAATACATTTGCATATATGAAAATATTAAGACAAATATCACTTATTTTCCCACCTGCTCTGTATATGCATATATATCTCAGATTCTAAAATGACTTTTCTGGACATGACTGGCAAATAAACTAAAAAACCATCTGCCACAAAATAAATAACACATATGAGGGGTGAGAGCTTATCTCCAAGATTGACAAATCATAATTATCTCCCATGGTTCTCTTTCAATCAACATTACATGTCTTTCGTGCCACGAGCTTTTTAATTTTGCTGTTTGGTAGTGTGTCAACACATTTCCAAACTTCAGAACAAAATATGTCATGATCTAGACCCCAATTAATAAGAAAAGTATAACATTAACATTGTATTTGGGATTGTAGACTTTAGTCTTCAATCAGATATATAATATATATACCGGTAGTAACAGGTACAAGAACCTATTACATAACAGTCACACCACACAGCATTAAGTGAGGTATTTGTTAATATACAATTGTTTCAGTATTCTTCTAAAAACACAAGACAAATACGATGCATGATCTTTCAAGATGTCTGGAAATTAATGTTGATGAAAGCTTGCACCAAAACCATAATAAACTGTCACCGCCATGCTTTTCATGAATGATGGCTCCCAAACAAATGTCCTGGTATATGCTTGCTACAGGCCCGCACCTAGGAAACTCTGGGCCCCAGGCAGCTGACAGAGTTCGGGCCCCTTTCGTGTTTCAAATATGTGGGTATATTTTTAAAAGCGGGCCCCTATCTAGCTCGGGCCCCTGACAAGTGCCATGGTTGTCTCCCCCCCCCCAGGTGCTTGCTACTACACAAGTACAGAAGCAATTCAATCATTACCCATAAATATACATTCCCACCTCATTAATGTCGTTTCTGCAATAAATCTTACTGCCAAGGAATCAAGAAATTCTGAGAAAACATTACATCTAATTCAGTGGTCGTGACAATGCATCATTTCTACAGGTTGATTCCACATACATCTCCTGTTTTCTTTTGTTTTTCCATTTCGTAAATGCTATGTGAGCAACTATGTACATATTACTGGTAATCGCTCCAGTGGCCTAGTGGTTAGAGTGTCCGCCACAGAAGAGAGGTCATGGGTTCGATCCCTGTCCGAGTGATACCAAAGACTTGCAAAAATGTTATTAACAGTTGCCTCGCTTGATACTCAGTAGATAGATAGATAGATAGATAGATAGATATACTTGTGTATGTTTATTTCCAGACTATTTTAAAGCAGTAAGAGCGTTATAAATAATTGGACTAATCCATGTAGCAGGTATAGTCTTATCTGGAACTATCACCTTGGGTGTCAAGAAGGATAACCATAAATTACTTCTTTCGGCGAGGGGACTAGCTAGTTAAGCCGGTAACCGATTCGAATATAATAATTTATCATGCATTTTAAATTTCTGAGTTTTAATCTTTAAATTGAATCTGCTTTTACTTGGAAACTAAATAGAGGGTGTTCCATCCAATTTAGAAGAAGACGTGTTTGAAAAAAAATTCATATGAAGAAACTGAAAATACAATGTCAATAACGCCAAAAAAAGGCCTATAGCCGACCGAGATTTTGGCTAACTGGGTTAACTCCTTTTGTTAGTTTATGTTTGTTGATTATGTTTTAAAATATGTATGAGTGTTTTATTTACCTTTCAGGAACTTATTTTTGGTCATGCCCTCCCAGCTGTTATAACATAACGATCAATTGTCGCAAGACCTATACGATATCGGGATAGAGGATAGTGGAAATTTATTGTTATACATCCATTTCGTATAGCTTGCGCACGTAAAATAAATACCATATCCGTATCCACTGAACACCAATTCTAAAGCATGTTTCGCAGAATATGCATATCGACTCCGTTAGACATAAAAAATATTAGTTATCTCTGATAACTTTGGTTTATTATACAACTGTGAGCAACTGTTCCTATTTGGAGTATGGCAAAGCATACAATTTCGAGCGTGGCAAGATCCACGGGGAGATCTGAAATCAACAGACTAGATTCCAATGCTCCTCAATATGGATTTCTACATAAACAATAACAAGTAATTTCTGAAGACACACAATTAACACAGCATTTACTTTTTTGTAAACATGCCCCTCGATTAAATTCAAGACAGTTCAGCATCATATTTTCACGCTTGTCACTAGGACTACTACTAATACTAGTTACAGTATACTGTCTTTGATTATAATTGAAATACTGCCACAACTGTACTGTGCTACAGCTTGCACAATAGTTATTCTGCTGTTGTTTTAATGTCACCATACATCCAGCATTTTGATCGAAGTAGCGTCAATTTTTGTATTTTTTTATATTTTTATTATCCGAATCGGTCGTTCCTGCCTTGTCCGACTCCGATTAATCGGAAGCTCATACTATCCGGTGGAATCCGATTTCCGGATCAAAAGTCGGTTATGCCCTACTTTCTATAACTAATCAATCTTTCTCTTACTACATCTTCGCTATTGCCAGCAATGATTTCCTTAGTTTGATTATTATTTTAAGTGAATCTACGATAATCCTCCGCAAATGAGATATTCTTCCTAATCTAGACACTATGAGATAAACTAAATTGTATTATTCCAACTAAACTTCGTTTAAAAGAATATTCTGTTTCTGTCAAGGAGCCTGTTATATCAACGTCGATAATTTGCCGTCGTATATCTACTTGGCGATAAAAAAAAATGGTACGGGTAGATTTGAAATCTTTGCTGTATGTAGCAGAAATAATTGTTGTTGAAGTGTATTAAGAATTATATATCTATTCGCAAATATCAAATCATTTGTTTTCGAGTCCGACAAAAGTTCATGGGGGATACTGAAATTACTTTACGCATTTTTTTCGCACCGAACTTTGGTTAGACGCCAACCTGCAATGCAGCGTTGACAATCTCATGCACAAGCATTGATCTCACCATCAGTACCAACAAGACTGAAGTCCTTTATCATGCAAAAGTGAATGGTGTACCAATACCACGCCAGTAGGCTGCACCACATTCACACCACAAAATCTTGAACATCAAGTAGCAGACACTGATGTATTCACCTATCAGGTCTGCCTATTATCCACACATTTCTGATGCTGTGTCAGCTACGCTTGGAGCGACATGTACGCATGCCAGACCACCGGCTGCCTAAGAGACCCTTCTATGGCGATCTACAGCAAAGAGAGCGATCCTAGATGAGGTCAGAAGAAACGCTTCAAACAATATGAAAGATGCATTGAAAGCGTTCTACATAAACCCTTATTCCTGGGAGCAAACATGAAGCAATCACGTAAATTGGCGTTCCTCTGTGCACAAAGGATACACGTTGTGCGAATCAAACAGGTCGGCAGCTGCACAGCTGTCGAGGCAAGCCAAACATTTGTTTCTCCAGATACAATACATCGTAGGGCCCTGTATAGCTCTCAGAGGTTCTGGAAAGGTTAGCATAAAATCAGGAGTGGGAACAAGTAGCTTCGCCACTTCATGTACATGCATACATATAAGTCGACATACATTGTGTTTATCAACGGTAAATATATTGCAACATCAGGTACCTTGGTCTCCTTCAGATAGTGATAGCGTATATACAATAAAGTACTAAATACCTCAAACTACATACCTCTACAGCTGGAGATATGCAAGTCATTAAAGTAGACCTCTGACTGACAAGACTATCCATAATGTAAAGAGATTGACATGCAATGAGGTATTTGCTAATGATATGCTAATTGCACGTTACTTAAAACGTCAGCACACATATTTTCTGATCCTCGAATTGCCTAGATTCGGAAACATTACGGTTGAAAAGAAAACGCCGAACACATCAATGCTGCGTTGGTAAATTTTGCTTTATTCAAGTATACTAGCGGCTGATGTTCTGTTTGTAAGGTAAATTCCCTCCCAAAGATGTACGTATAGAATTTTCCTATCCCCCATACTAAAGTTAGTCACTCCTTTCTCAATCACGTTGTAGTTTTTCTCCCTTTTTCCTATTTGCATACGCAATTGAAAATTTCATCCCCTCTTGCTCCTGTAGCAAAAAAGCCCGTATCGGACATATCAGTCCTCAGAACAAACGTTTTGTTCAATTCTGGCAACTTTATGATTGGTACACATGCCAGTTTCTATGTTAAAGCCTAAAATGCTTTTTCCTGATACACACCCCAGGATATTTATGAGGTTACCCTTTCCTAGTCAGGTCTGTTAATAAGCAGGCAATAGTTTCAAAATTGGGGATACATGTCCTTTAAAACCCAATCAAACCTAGGAAAGATCTTACTTGACTGTTTTATTAGTTTCTGGTCTAGGTGCATGTCTGGCTGCTCCTTTGTTTATATGGGTGAGGTTTCAACTGGCCTAGTCTACTGACAAGATGTTCCAACTATTCTAGACTAAAATATAATGTGCTACATTTAGTGGGACTAGCTGTAGGAGTTTCGGTGTGAAATCTATCTAACAGATTCCTTAATACCTTAACATCTTTATACCATGCATGTGTATAACGAAATATATTATCAACGAAATTGTCGACGTTTTCCATGCCGTTTATCAATGTGTGCCAGAGACGGACGCACGACGCATCGGCGTTGAATAAACCCAATGGCATAACTTCAAACTGATAAAGACCATTGGGAGTCGTCAATGCCGTTAACTCGCGGACATTTTCAGCAATATGAAATTGAACTCTCTATCATATGCTGAAAAATATGTGCTATATGTAGAAATTTCCAGTGTGCATTTATTTTGAGATACGGCTAATTGTTGTATTTTCAAAGCACCATTATCAGCGTTGCAAGTGCGTGTTTTGGAACTGCAAACTGTAGGATAATATTTTCTGAATGCGGTTAATGCAGCACACATGTCAAAATGTTCTGTCTCTGGGAAGTTCAGGTAGTTTACAAGCTTGTCAATGTTAGCATTTCCATGGATGAATCAGAAAAATGATTAAGATGAGGTATTATACGTATTAAAGTCATGATCATTGTATAACATATTTCCATTTTTAACTGGACAAATTTTAAAACAAAGCATAACTCATGTAATGTGTCATTGGTTAGGCATTATTATTCTGATTTATCAGCGTACATGCTTCATTCGTCCGATCGATAGATCCAGGCCTCTAATGATCAAGGTCACATATTACATTGTTTACTATTTATAGCTCTATAGCGGCCTGTATTTTATTTTTAATTGCCTACATTGCGATCAGGTTTGCCACTAAGAAGTAAAAAGTCAAGTTATCTGACATTGTTTAGTACTGTTAATCGGGGCAGCCTTGCATTCATCCTAGTGGGGACAATAAATTTACTGATGTCAAGTGTTCAAGTGTTTCTCAATCCAAATATACAATACTTATGTTTGAACACGAATGCTTTACCACTAGTTAGAGATAGATAGATAGATAGATAGATAGATAGATAGATAGATAGATAGATAGATAGATAGATAGATAGATAGATAGATAGATAGATAGATAGATAGATAGATTTATAGATAGATAGATGAATAGATGGATGGATGGATGGATGGATGTAGATAGATAGATAGATAGATAGATAGATAGATAGATAGATAGATAGATATCAGTGGCGTAGCGAGAGTGTTGGGCGCCCGGTGCAAGGTTCATACCCCCCCCCCGCAAGCGTAGCGGAGAGTATTTAGCGCACGAGGTGAATGAATAAGTACGCGTGACCCAGATTCGGTCTGAACCACAGTTAATATCAATCATTTATACATCTTGGCACAGATTTAGTTGTTTACTTAGTTGTTTCTTCTGAAGCACACTTTGTAAAAACTATACACTGAATCATCCAATCCTCTTCTTCCGGCCCACCCATCCCTATGACGGTGCCTCTTGCAATTTTCACCCCTCTAGCTACGCCACTGATAGGGAGGACATCAATCCCTACTTTAAATATATCATAATTTGAACGTTCCATCATCTTTTTTAATGTAATTTCCAACCCTCACGAGAGTACCATGTATGTTAAGATCCCAAGACAAGATGTAGTGTGTAGGTCATATACATTAGACATTTAATTGAATTTCCCCCAAAATACATAAAACAAAAGTAAACCTCATTATGTTATTGACCATTTGTTAACATTTTACACAGTAAATACAGAAGGAAATAGGTGAACGCATTAAATGTGTACATTGAACTTTTCTGGAATTCAAACCATGAAAGTAAGATTCAATGTAGCTTAAATTAATTTGTATAGTTATGGTAAATTAAATTATTAGAAAATAAAAATACGATTAGATAGAAACTTTCCTGTGACTTGCTTAGCATAGCTCTATTTCCGTATATTACAATATATTCCGTAAAGATATGAGATTAATTTGGTACTTTTCATTGGAAGCATATTATATAATGAACCGTCAAAAGTGTATGCTCGATAAAGATGACTACGGAATAGAATTGACTCACAATCAAGTCTGACTGGACCTGCTAGCATTATCTATTTGATATAACATGCCTTCTTATTATAATATAATATTAATTCCTTACTTAATTCATTTTTGACAATGCAAGCTACATTGTAATCGGATACATGCGTTGGTTATTTTGCACGCGATACAGTATCAAGGGCAATAAACCTATGACTTACAATTTGGAAAGCTGTATGGATTACCTTCCCTTGAGATGGTTCTATGGAGGTGACTTTTTACATGTATTTTTCTTGTAACACGATACAAAACGTTTGCAATGCTAACATGTAAGAAACAGATTAGAGACAAATATGATTTAGATGTGATTGTCAAGGATTAAGTCGATGGATAAATGTGCCATCATATTTGGCATTTTATAAATCAATTGCATTATCATCGGTCGCATTCAAGCACTAATATAAAACTAGATAAAATTAATATTATTGTTAAAATTAAATGAAACATTTATGTATCATATAGCTCCCAGAAACAAGTTTTGTTACCACAGCAACATAGATATGCTGCTGATGAAAATCATGATATGACTTTTTTTGAAAATAAAATGGCAATAGTTCTTGGCAGAAACAAATGATAATGACCTTTAGGTAAGGATGATCATATGTTCATTAACAACATAATACAAAATTAATTCTAGATGATTGTGAACTTGTTTTTTTTTTTAATTACGGGACAAAATGGAATGAACCACATTTATAAGCCGAAGGAATATTAACCTATCGGACGGAACTAAATTAGGTACAATTGTGCCACACACTGATGATGAGTCACCTCATGTTACTCTTTTAAGACCTCCAATGTTCATCTACTTTTCGATAAATATATTATCAATGAAAAACATTTTCTGAAGATGCTGTTAGAGTCAGTATTCATTTTATACCATTAGAACAATGCAAGATTGCTAGAATAGCTACACATTGGCGCTAATGCATTATGGGGCGTATGTAGAATATAACAAGAAAGGCTATTTAGTTTCAATGAATGTGACTACGTTGAAAGAATGTATATTTTTACAAAAAGAATCAAGTATCATTATGTTCACCCCAACAGAGACTCACCAGAGAAATGAACAAACTAGAACTTAAATCTCATACTTATTACATATTTTTTCCGATTAAAGGGAGGTAATAGACTACTTAACAAATGAGTGAAAAATAGAATTCTAAAGATTATTGTTTCGGATCAAATATGCACAGTGTCGCAGGAGACATTAAAACTACTGATGTGATAAGGTTTGATGATCACGGTCAACCGTCACCTTTTGTTGGATTGTCTCCAAACGAATTGCTAAAAACAATTGTAGATTATTATGATGAAATACCTGAAGATCATAGGTCAGAAATGTGTGGATAATAGGCAGACCTGATAGGTGAATACATCAGTGTCTGCTACTTGATGCTCA
Organism: Unio pictorum; assembly: GCA_030141615.1. NCBI lineage: Eukaryota > Metazoa > Mollusca > Bivalvia > Unionida > Unionidae > Unio > Unio pictorum. Next base: position 3,602,481 of record JARLTB010000026.1, read on the forward strand.
AGATTTTGTGGTGTGAAAGTGGTGCAGCCTACTGGCGTGGCGTTGGTACACCTTTCACGTTTTGCATGATAAAGGACTTCAGTCTTGTTGGTACTGATGGTGAGATCAATGCTTGTACAGGAGACTGTCAACGCTGCATTGCAGGTTGGCGTCTAAGCCAGCATTTAGGGCGGAGTCATCAGAAAATAAGACATGCCTAATAGTGTCTGTCAGGACATTAGTCTTAGCTTGAAGATTCCTGTGATTGAATACCTTTCCATCTGTACGGTACCTGATGCCGACCCTAACCTATCCATCTTTTAAAAGTCTAGTCAGCTAGGCGGAGAACAATAGACTGAACAGTGTTGATGTCAGAACACACACCTGTTTGACGCCATAGATTTATGAGGATGGCTCAGATGTCTCTCCATTGACATGGACTCGTGCCTGCATGCTGTGATGGAAATGCTACATCATGCATATCAATTTTCTTATACATACTTACGTAGAGACTAATGAATATAGTTTCGTAGACACTAAGACAATTTTTTTATACTTTTGAATGATGAATAGACCCAAAACAAAAGGGTTTGATTGTTATTGGTAAGTGTAAATTCCTTGCACTGATCTAATATACTTTTTCATTGAATGCACTTTGAACATGTATTTCGTTATTTAATACGCAATATCTTTACACATTTTCTTATTTTGATACTAACGAAGCAGCAGAGAGGGTGAACAGACCAACTTTGTAGGCGTCAACGAGGCTTCCTTCTCGTTAATATTTAATAGAAAGGTCTATTTGACAAATTGAGACTTCCTAGTAAATGCTTAAAAGAAGGGTCATTTTGGTAAATTAAGGCTTCCTTGTAAGGGTCAATTTGGCCAAAAAAAGACGCCATTGTCGTTGGAATTCACCCTCTCTGCTGCTATGGGTTAACAATTCTTTATGAGATTCAGTAAACGATTTTAACTGAATATTTTATCAAGTCCGACACGATATCGCGTCCGAGGATCTGATAAATTTATCGTCACAAATCCATGTGGGATTGACTGAGCATGACTAAAGAAATTTCTAAAGAGATTATGATCCATATCACCGCTGCACCAAGTTTGCCAAATATTTCTAAGAGTATGTGTATCAACTCCGTTGAATATGGCAAGAATATTGCAGTTATCTCTGATTACTTTTGGTATTTGTGTGTATCGTTGAGTGACATATATCACGTCAGTTTTTTATGCCTACCTCTGGAAAATATCCTAGCGGGATTCTTTTGATTGTCTAACATGATATCATCATATACTACTAAAATGTTAATACCTCCATCAATATCATCAATGCTCGGTGCTTCATCGATATCGGTTATAAACTCAATAATACCCTCGCCGGATTTTTCTACCGCTTTGTCGTTAAAATCTTTTAATACATTGTAACATCGCTGATCATCTAGACTTGGAGCTATCAAATACAACTTGTCCCATTTCATCCATCTCGTTATTAAATTAAGTAACAATTGTGTCTTGCCACTTCCAGATGGTCCGATTATAATCATTCTAATTGAATTCGGCAACATCGCATGGTGTTTAATAGGTTCTCGTCGTCGGATAGCTGAATAATCAATTTCATTCATGTTATTATAAATAAATTATGGATATATATTGTGTGAAATGTAAGAAGCTTACTGGTACAGATGACTTGACGACGATTACAACTAGCAATAACAGATCAGCACTTTCTGATAAGTGTGTAAAATGTAGTACAAAAAAATTTAGATTTGTTCCCAAGGATTTTTAAAAAAAACGAGGACGTGATATTGCAACCAAGCTAACTAAACTCCCGGGAACACCATAGGCAAAGTATCCAGGAGAAAAACATCTTCCAGGGTATAGTTATTGTGGACCCGGAACCAGACTCGATATTAGACTCGATGATCAAAACCAACCCCGACCCGGTGAACATCCAATAAACGCTATTGATAAGGCGTGTCATGCTCATGATGTCGCTTATAAAAGCAATAATCTGCAACACAGACATCTCGCAGATGTAAAATTAATTCATGCGTTGAATTCTATTACTAATAAATCCTTCAAAGAAAAATTGGCTTCATGGTTAGTAAAATCGGCAATGAAAGGCAAATTGATGTTAGGTGCTGGTAATTAATAACACCATGGAATCTATTTATTATTCTCCAAGAGGATACTAGTGGGGCAAAGCAGCAATCGGTAAACTCGCTAGCTCCGCGAAGGTAAAATATACCACTGCAGCGGATTGGTTATCCAAACAGGCGATATGGCAGATTTATTTACCGCCGCCTAAACAAATTAACTACTCGCATTTTGACGTGACCGTTCCTAATGAAGTTCATCAGGCTAATATATTATTTCTGCCGCATGATGGTGGTTACAAATACGCGTTAACTGTAGTTGATGTTGCGAGTCGATACAAACAAGCAGAACCGCTAAAGACAAAATCATCAACTGAAGTGGCTTCTGCATTTGAAAGGATTTATCGAAGGGGTCCTCTGCAGTGGCCAAATCTGTTACAAGTTGATCCTGGCAAGGAATTTCAAGGTGCAGTGTTATCAACAATGAAGCATCATAATGTCACCATACGACGAGGGCATACTGCACTACATCGCGATCTGGCAATTGTTGAACGATTTAATCGTACACTTGCTGAGCGGTTATTTGGATATCAATACGCGAAGGAATTTATTCACGATAAACGATCCCGTGAATGGGTCAAGAGATTACCAGGCGTAATTACCGCGCTAAATAATGAGATTACTCGAACAATTAATATGAAACCTAACAACGCGATTAAGAAAAAGTATATACCCGTACAACCACAAAAAGATTTTTCAAAACAACCAATGTCACTGTTAGGTATTTATATGAACCAGGAGAACTCGAAGATGGCAAAACAAGAGCTACTGATCCTATTTGGAGTGTCACCGCACATAAAATATCTAGTATAACACGATCTACGGGTAGACCAGCAATCTATAGACTGGATTTGGCCGCTCCTTAGCGAGGATTTACTCGTGAACAACTACAAGTGATACCCGAGGATATTCAATTACCGCCGCGTGGTCTTAACTAGCACCTCTTCGTCTGTTGCACTCAAGACAAGTCAGCATCACATTATCTCTAGTATGACCAATACTGCTATCTTTTCTGTCTACGGTAAATTGTTGAGGATCTTTATCCGACCAACATCAACGCATTATACAATTGCAACTCGCGCAGTGATTATTCTGTTGTTGCTTCATCTAAAACAACTCTTCGAAGCTGATTTATTCTTCGTGCTCTGGACACTGCGAGATAAACTAAATTTGACTATTCGATGTCATTATCCACCATCCAAACAATCGTATCTGATATAGTCACACCCTGCGAAGAATGTATTGTCGCTGCGTAACCTAGCGTCCATGGAGATTTATAAGCGCGCAATGCATCTTCGACGACATTAATATCAACCAGCACAATATCATTTAACACTAAATTCTGCTTTTCACGCTGTCCTGGAATATAAACTTCAATATTCTGTTTTAATGTAGGCCTATAACACAGCGGCGTTGGAAATGTTACAAATTTTTCTTTATGCAATTCAAATAACTTCATCTGAAGTGTGTCTCTGACTATTTTACTACTTGCTACTATCAAATCGTTTGGTCTCCACGTTTCCCAGAAATCTTTTAATGGGGTTTCCGAAATTATTTCACGCGCTATTTCACATTGGATTCTATCAGGTTGTAATCTGATTAGTTTTTTGAACTCGTGTTCATCAAGTGCTCTATGTTCAGTACTAATTTTTTCATAATAGTCTACAAAATTCTTCAGCCAATCATGCGGGGATAAACCGACAAATGGTGGTGGTTGACCATGATCGCCACACATGACGATTTTTGTATTCGCTAGCAATAACCAATCAAGAAAGCTTTGTAATACATCTAACGATACCGTGCATATGTCATCCCAAATAATGACTTCAGGAATATATTTCTCCCCCATTCGATCAGGAGTCCATTCGTCACCTTTCCATCGAAAGAAACTGTGATAAGTGCAAGAATTGATTCCTAGTTGTTTCATCTCTCTGGCAAGTCTATGTGTCGGTGTAAGCACGATCGTGTTTAATTTTCCACGAAATAATTCAATCGCACGAGTCGTCTTTCCTGACCCGCCACAGCCGTTTAAGTAAACAGTTTTATATCTACATATTGGATCAGATATCTGCGGTGCATTAGATAGTTCTGATATCTGATTATTTTTTAGACATTTATCTTCAATCGTAACATCTGCTGATTTGGAATAATCACACATTATTTCCTTTTTAATTCTCCATGATCCCCAACTCTCATCAGAATTAATAAATTCGGCCACTGCTTCGCGGTGTTTCGCGTGTATATAAAATGAATCAGTGGCTACTCTAACTGCGGTGTCAGGAAATCTATTTATCATCGAAAATAAATTAATAGAAGCATAAGCCAGCATAGACGCCTTCAAATGTGTATACTGAAGACTGTATCCATCGTTGTAAGTAACAATTGTGCCCAATTTGGTTCCATCGGACAAGAAAGCGTCTTTACGATCTACGTATATACCCTTAGATGTTACATCTGCGATTATAAAATTATATTCGACGCTATCTATAATCAACCGTGAAGAATATCGGCTATTGTCGTATTTTCCACCCTGAGTGAATTTACCAATTATTCTTCTACCGAGTTCTTTTGCGTCATTATTTCTAACTTCAAATAGCTGTTTGGACCATTTTACGATATATTCTTCGTCAATATCGTGAAATTGTTTTCTATTTTCGCTGATTATACTATCTAGATTGGGTTGTGGTAACCAGACTTCAGTCTGCCTCGATATGATATAATCGCTTCACTGACAATCAACGATATCAGCATGCTACAATCAATCATATACCGTAATAGCACTATTGGCATTCAATGTTTTTCAGAGATATGTCTACCAATCCAAACATAACAACACGGATGAAGTCCTGTAGCCAATTCAAATGATACCACACGAGCGAATCCGGTTAAATCAGAATCGGGTAGCGGCCCATTAATCGCAACACGAGTCATTTCATGTGCGGGATGTCCAAATCGCTTGATGTACTTAGCACGTTCTCCATATCCGAGCAAACTGCCGGGATAACACGCGATCATATCAACCGAAATAATACTTTCGGGGTCATATTTTGTATTCCATAATCCGCCGTGGCTATATTCCACGCAACTTGATTTGATGTCTGTGAGAAATTAAGCTCTTGTTGGTTTCCATGTGTTTCTCTTTCTCGTAAAATGAGCTGCAACCGACGGAATTGTAAAACAGTTTGTTAATAATTGTTCGTCGAGTGCTGTTGAAAAACTATTAGCTAGTTTTTTCATTGCATCATGGAGGGCCTCAGTGCGGTGTAATTCTCCATTGGGTCTTACAAATTGATCGAATCTACCCTCGGAGTTTTCAAAACTATGAAGTAACCACACTGATACAGGATCGTTTTTACTCAACTGGTAAATAAAATCAAATAATTTGTTTTCCGAGAATTCCGGGCAGAACTCCGCGGGTATATATTTTATTGTTCTATCCCGCGGAAATATTGTTACTGCAGGTGTCCACGCGTGTTTGTTATGATCAATAATTTCGATTGGGGCTCCTTGTGATTTATATTTCGATTCGTGCAATACTTCTCCGGTTATCGTCATTATGGTTATTGGGAATCTTAATGATGTTTCTAATTTGGTTATATCTTGAAACGTTGCACCCCGCTCCTTCACTGTTAGTCCCAACTCATTTATTTTTTTACGTCTTAGATCAGTCAATTTGTTTCCACGCAACGCATTTGTGAAGTGTTCTATTATTCGTTTTGCTACACAATTCAACGATGACAGTTTCATGGGTTTTAGTTTTTCAATACTCGGTTTATCATTTAACGGATATATCCCATAAACAACTGCTGTTGCAGAATAAGATCTCTCGTAATACGGTTTGTCAATTCCAGTCAGAATTCCTGGTTTGGAATCTTGACTCACAGTGACAGTTCTTTTATCATTCAAGATGTGTTCGTATTTATCCCGAATAATCCAATCTCCAGTGTCTGAACGGATAATGAATTTTATTCTAAAAAAAATATCTTTTTCGCCCAAGATGTGAGATTATCACGGCTGCTATTTTGTCGTTTATGGTAGCATCAACGTTACCATCAATTCGAGATGTTGACCAACAGTGAGATGCCCCATCGCGCTTGAATTCATTAAAACATTCACGAATTTTACCCAACATGGTTCTATCGCCTATTAGATTCTTTGGTGCTACGGAGACTCTATCGAGATTAAATTTAGCATTTTTCCAAGGTGTAATTTTCGATAATCTCTCGAACTCCTTCATATTATAATTAAAACAAGTATTTAAATAAGAAACATATATAATGAATCGCTGCAACTGGCTTATGATAGGATCAGTAACCCCGTGTAACCAATCATGCAGAAAGGAGTTCTGTGGGTATCATATGCAAAGTTTTCGACGTGGAAGTTTTGACCCGATTCCTTGTATAAGATGTGGGGTAGGTGTTAGAGAAAATCACAGTTGTGTCTCGGTTGTGGTGGTAAGCGATACAGAGAGTTGAAGCGTTATTATGATAAGAGAGCTAAAAGCTCCATCAATGACTCTACCTCTGACTGCCCCAATGACAGAGTCATAAGAACACCTCAAGACTACATTGATAGATTCTCAATTAATGTTATCATTAGACCAAATAATGAATTAGACAAATAGTATTATGTATATAAATAAACCAGGAATTTCAACCACATCCCGTGCTCAGCAATTATGAGGCATCCAGTAATGGTATTGTTAGTCATCTTAGACTGAAGAACCCAGTTGGTGCTGTGAATAATCAGGGATAATTGAGGTTTAATGCTGGAGGGAAAATATATCTTAATCACAGAATAATATACGAGTGTTTCTATGGATTGATCGAGGATGTTTTTGTTATCGATCCCATTGATTCCAATCCTCATTATAACAAATTTGATAATTTACGAACTGTTGCAAAGAGTGAGAATACTACATATGGAAAACTGGACAATACTCGAAAAAATGGAGACTTGTAAAATCATTTAATACAATAACTAACGAGGAAATGGTATTCCAATCTATGAAAAAAAGCCGTTAGATATTTTGATATTTGTATATCCTCAGTACGAAAAGTAGCAGAGGGAATTTATCAATCAGCAATTTAAAAAAAAACTGGACAAAGGATTCAATTTTGGTATGTCTGAGTCATGTTTTTGCATTATTCTATATAACACCAAGGGAGATAACTCGTGTGGGTATGTGTACGGCTTATGAAAGAGTTATGGATCTCAATGGGGTTTTCCGATTTTTAACTGTCATGATTCTCAGGGGAAAATATTATCTATTTTGAAAAAAATGAATCAAATACGCGGTGTTTACAAACAATTGTATTTTTCTTTTTTTTCTTTCAAGTATTCGGTTCTGTTTCAATGTTGTCAAAAATACACGAGGTATATGGATTCATTCATTCATTCAGTCAGTTGTGGCCTGTGATCAATAACAATACCACGCCATTGTAATCTATTCATTGTACATCACACCTGTTCGTTATTGATTGTATTAACTTACATATATATTATATTCAAAACGTATACCTATATATAAGAACCGTTAGCTCAATCGTAACGTGTTGCGGTGCCATCCAGGAGTCTGTGGTTCGAACCCCGTAGTAGTTATTATTGCCAACGGTACCGACAGATGGTTTTAATTGGGGGATGGGAAGCACCTTCGAAATTCAAAATGGCAACCACTATACCAACCACACCGAGCCGTGGTGTGAACGACTTTTCATTCAACCCAGGGTGATTTTGTGGGGTATATGTGGTTGCATGAATGTAGGAGTGTCATCATTCATTGACATCATTCTTTTAATGTTATATATAATATTGTCTTGTATTGTCCCTATACAATTGCCATAACACTCGAATGGAATTGTGTATATATGTAATGTGCTGTCCATCATATATAATCACATAATATCCCTTGGCGTGAGTAAGATGACAAAACAACTTACCACGAACAAGGTTCATATATCATCGCATATAATCTCTGGATGTTCTAAGATGACCAAACACCTTAGCACGGACATGATTCATTTATGAAAAAATATATATTAGAAATATATATTATCATATATGAATTCTGAAAATATCAATAAGATCATAACTGAGATTCAAAATTTGAAGTCTGAAAAAGTCCATTTACCTGATCATTTAAACCCTGATCAAATTATGTCTGATTATCAGGATATTGAATACGGTATTATGACTAACAAATATATGCTGCCAAAGAAGTATGCATTTATAAAAATAAATCCAGAATTCTATTCGCAATTCTCTTGCATTCTATAGTGACGTCAGCGTGTTTGTCCCTTTATTTACTATCGTGGAAGGAATACGAAGAGAACTGGGCCGGGATAATGAATTGAAAAAGGGGGTTAATTCGAAAATTAGAAATATACGAGCGTTAATTGAAAAATATGAAAAACCCCTTTAGATACCTCTGCTGTAACTAACGATTTTGACGTGTATACAGCGTAGTAAAATTCTCGCAATAAATACTTCACTGCATGAGCAGATGTTGCAAATACAATGGAAAGGTATGTACGTTCAACTGTAATCAATACCGACTTTGATCAATGAACACGTTGCTACGAGGAAATAAATTACCTATAGTGAAACTGAAAAATGTTTTTTTTTTGTCATTTTTGGGTAATTTTTCATTGATGCTTGCCAACTTGAGTCGGGTTAAAACGTAGAAATCATTTTTATCATGACAAAATCACTGCATCGTACATTAATTGGAAATTGCTTTACTGTTTCAATAATGGTAAACGAAGCATTAACGAGTAGATTAGCGAGAGAGAGATTGAGAGAGAGAGAGAGAGAGAGAGAGAGAGAGAGAGAGAGAGAGAGAGAGAGAGAGAGAGAGAGAGAGAGAGAGAGATTAGCGTCAATTAGAAAGTTTATACCAATCCGCGACGAGGTCAGAAATAATCTTAAAACTAAACAGTCTTCAGACTGCCGTTTTTGCGGGATCTGAAGAGTTGTTTAGACCAATAACCTCGGCAACAAAAGGGGTAATATCAGCCACTGAGCGAGCTATATGGAGGGATGTTCCTAAGGACGAACCAAGAGAAGAAAAGTCTCTTATTGGTGAATTTGAAAAAATAGCAAGAAGATCCAAACAAACAAACAAAATCTTTAAAAACACTTCCTGGTGATATAGTAACTGCTGTACAACGACAACGAAAACAAGAACGACAACTTCAGGAAGAAATAGAACGATTAGGTGATATTGATATTAGCCCCCTGCCACCTGAACCAGAAGAAGAGTTTACCACACCGATTGGATCACCAAAAGAAGAAGAAATTGAACTACGAGGTCATATTCCTATTATCCCACCACAAGAAGAACAAAAGGGTAAAAAAGAACGAAAAGATCTTGACCCTAAAAAGATATGTAAAAGTGATGTGATAAATGATATTAAAGATTTTAAAATTGATAAAAAGTTTGCTCAGTTTATCATTGATTCATTTCCAAAGGGTCAACGAGAACAATATATGAATGAAGGATATGAAGACGCTATAACTAATAAGAAGACTTGGAGAACAAAATTATATTTGACAAAAATTGTTAAGTCTCAATTACCAAATAATGATAAAGAATTTGATAGACTTGAAAAATTGATATCTCAAATAGAAAACCCACCGATACCAGTTGCGCCCCTTGTATCCCCAATAATGGCAGAAACTGATTCTGAAAAAGGTGCAACTGGTACAACTAAAGGAAAATTCGGGAAGGGATTTTCTAAATCTCAAAGAGATTCCAGTGGGATATCAGGTAGTGGTCTAATTCAATATCCTGGTAATATTCTCAGTGATATAGCACGATTAGAAGTTCTCAATGGAGGGAAACGAGCTGGAAATAACTCACCGGAAATAATTAATGAAGCAGCTGATATTTGCAGGCGGTTATTTCAAGGTGGTATCATGGACATTGACATATACCGAGAGTTCATTGACGAGTTAGTGGAAAATCCTTTGGATGTTCACAGTGATTAGATAAATATTTCATTTGAATTACTAGTAATTTAATAAGATGATTATGCACTACAACCATGATAAACCAACTAGCGTCAATGTATTAAATTCACGATTGCCTATTTATAGAGAGTACTATGGTGATGGTCTTGGCAATACCATTGCAGGGTTATTTGCAAGAATGGCTCCAAAAGTGGCACCGCAAGTAAAACAATTATCGATGAAAGCCATTGATGTTATTCGTGATAAGGGTATTAGCGCTGTTGGAGATGTTGCCGGAAAAGCATTTTCAGCCGCAAGGGATAAATTAGTATTATTAATTCGACGGCGAAGGAAACCAGGAGCGCCGCTAGTGTTACCATCTACACAAGACATGCCTGTAAACATTAGCAAAATAATAAATAACGCAATGGATCAGAAATTAGCATCATTGGCGACTTCGTCGTTGACAGCAAGTGATCAGGATAATATTACCGCAAATATGATAGCGGGAAGAGGCTTAAGATCTCGACAACGACAAAGTCGTCAACGATGATTTAGACTGATAAATATAATAAAATGTTCAAATCGTCTCCTGATACAGCGTTTCATATGGACGCCCCAGTGAGCAAGGATGATTCTGTACGTGATTATCAATTTTATTCCTATCACGCAACACAACCAGGTAGTCAAACAAGAATCGAACTTCAAGTTCATGATACCAGTAAATACTTTCTACCGTGTGAGGCGTTTATCGAAGTGGAGGAAGAACTTGTAACAAATGTTGCAGCTAATACGCCATATGACAATAACCCAATTATCCGAGTTGGTTTTATTAATAATGGTATCATGGCGTTATTCGAAAGCGCTAGATATCTCATTGATGGTAAAGAAATTGAATCTATAGAGCGTGATGTTGATGTTGCCACAACAATAATAAGGTTAGCAAGATATTCTGAATATTATACAAGATCGGCGGGTCCATCTATGATGTTTTCTAAGGATATTACTGATCACCCTGAACACGTCCAGTATTCCAGAGTAAAGGCAGCACATGCTGATTCAGTTGCCGCCCCAGGAAAAGGATATGTAGGACCAGCTGGTAATTTTGATGTCATAAAAAATATTCCTAATTACAACCTAGGGTTTGCAACACGCGTAGCAACGTTACAAGGACAGCGTTGACAATTTTCATGCGCGATTCCACTGCATCATATTTTCGGATTCTGTAGAAACCTCCGAAAAGTTATCTATGGAGCGAAACATACAGTAACGCTCGTGCGAAAGGGTACTGATAATGATGCAATCTGGCGCGATGCTGTTGTTCCCGAGGGTAAAGTCATTTTAACAAAACTATCATTATGGATGCCAGTGTTAACTCCATCAATCACCGCAGAGGAGCGATTACTATCATTTATGGACCAAGGAGGAAAGTATTTGCTGAGTTGGTTATCAGTGACTAAGGATATTAAACAGGATAATATTGATGGTACATTTACATGGCACCTTGCATCAAAACAGGGTGTTTCAGCTCCACGTCATATATTTATTGCGTTAGAGAATAATGCGCGAGTTGGCAATCAAGAACGAAGTCATATGATATTTGATCAGATATGTGTTAATGAAGTCTCGCTGAGAATAAACGGACAGCAGGAACCATCCGAGGATATACAACTTAATTACTCCACTAACCATATTGCACGTGTATATCATCGTCTGTTGTCATATATGGCACGCGATCAAAATGTAGATAGTGGTCTACAAATATCACAGTTGGATTTTAAGAATCTATATCCGATCTATTAATTTTCACTGGAACATCTTGACTTAACAAGATAATCCGTCGTTGATATAAATTTTAGAGCTCGTATAGACCGTCCTGGTGGTATTGCTAATTATAGAGCGATTGCTGTCATTCTCAGCGATAAATCAAAGCTACTCGAAGGCGTTGGTGAACGAATGAGAGTGATAGATGCGCCAGTGGAAAATCTATGATAACAATTAGATCAATCTGTTATTGTATAATATCATATAGTCATATTAGTGTTACGTTAACTCCTGGTCAACTCAAGAAATTGCAATCCGAATCAGCTAAAAAATGTGGAACCACAATAACGCTGAAACCAAATCAGATGAATGGTGGGGCGAATAAATTGTCGCTGACAACTCGTCAGATAAAACACTTCAATGATGCTCTCAAGAATAAAAAAAGGTGTTCAGGTTACACTCTCTGCAGCCGAGATCAAAAACATGATAAAATCAGGTGGTATATTTCCACTGTTAGCTGAGATTCTGGCGCTAATTGCAGCAGCGGCCACAGCGGTGGCTAAAGCGGCAGCGTTAGGAGTCGTTGGTACCGCAGCAGGAATGGCACTAAAGAAAGCAACTGGAAAGGGATATAAAAAAGAAGGTAAAGGGTTTAAGACTACCAGGAACCCCGTATGCATGGTACAGCGGAAAGGGTCTGAGAATCCCAGGAACGGTTTAATTGTTCCTATGTCAAATTTTGATTTACTCGATGCTGCTAGAAAACTAGCGATAAAAAACTTCAGAGGTGTCTTTATGAAAGATCAATTACCAGCACAACCAAACAGCGTTGAAACCGGTATTATTAATCTGGATAACAGCAGCGGACCTGGAACCCACTGGGTTGCATACGCGATTGATTCACGTGCAATTGTTTATTTCGACTCATATGGATTAGCGCCGCCGAAGGAATTTAACAGATTTATAAACCACTTAAAAACCTCTCGTTGGTACTCCACGCTACCAACACAATAATTAAATGACCCACCAATATGCGGCAAAGAAGGATTAAATGTTCTCGCGGCTATTTCAACATCTAAAAAACCACCTCATCTGGTCGTAAATGAATATACTAGTAGTCGTTGGAAATCGAAAAGATTTTAGAGAGAGGTTATATAAAATAACATGATTGATATTTAGGGGAGATATTTATCAGCGCTGAAGAAACCAACCACAGAAATATCTGCAACCGGTAATATAAAACAAATAATCGAAGATGAAATAGCCGAGACGTTGAACTTAGCAAGTGTTGATCCCAATGAAATAGTTGTATTTCAAGATCGTCAGGGTAAATTGAAAACTAGTAATGTTTCTCTGGATGATATTTTAGTTAAACAACGCAACGCAGTAGAAGACACTATCGCGTTGTTTTCCGATCAGGGTAAACTTAAACCCGGCGTTTTCGTTTCGACAATTACAGATAAATAAAGATCTCTCGATGGAAAACAATTAAATTTAGAACAATCTATTATAAATTTCTTTGGCGATCCACCGGTAACATCACCAAATTTTTCATCGATAAAAGCCGACATGGACGATTTAATACAGCTTGATAACGAATATGAAAATCACGTAAAACAATTTAATGCGCTTCGAAGAAACATCATCGTGCCTTTCTCTGGAACTCCGCCGACCGTCGCAACATCACTCGTGGATATTAAAATCTCTTGATGAAATAACCGCGATTAATCGGCAAATAGAAACTATCAACACCGATATTAAAACAACCAATGATATTATCAAGGATGATATGCCGAAGATAATAAAAAATACTTGAAAAAACAAATATTCTTCATGAGAGAACCAACAAAATAGTATACACGATTCAATACGGATCATTTGCGTGGACACCACTAGATAATATATTAAATATCACTGCGGCTATCAAAGGTATTTATCGATTAACAATAGTGACACCGACTTAATTTAATATATCATCATCGAGTTCATCTGGGGTCAACAATATGATATCAACGCTCATCGACAAGAATACAACTGAACAATTCACGATAACATCCACTGATAAAAAAATTCGGTTAGGATTTCAGTAACATGGTATGAGGAATTCGTAGCGGATTTAAGTAAACAACTAAATTGAAATCGTAAACTGATTTGGAAATAAAATGTCATCACCGACGATACCTTCGGTATCTCAATATCGCTATGATCAAGTCAAAAAATTTCAAACTAAACTCAAAATACTCACGGAGAAGTACCAAACAAAAATAAAAAAATACCGACGAAGAATCACCGCAGTTGATGTTACCGTGTACTCGGTGGGCGGTGTAATCACCGGAGCCGGTATTATACTCTCCTCGGTGATAATGATTGCCCCGATAGCTATTCCAATTTGTATATCCGCGGTGACAACAATCGCAGGAATTATTTCAATAATAACAAAAAATATCATCATGCAGCCAACTTAAACTGCAAGATTACGTAGTTACATTTCATATTGTGTCAACCGCATACTCCCAATTATCCTCAATGATATCGTCGTCGCTCGATAACACATTTATATCAGATAGTGAGTTTGCAGCGATGGTTCAATAGTATGATTCTACAATATCGAAATTAGAGCAGGACAATAATAATAACAATGACAACACCGCAAGAACTACTTCAACGAATAGTAAAAAATACCGAACCGATTCAACAGATAACGGAAAATACCACACCGGTGAAAACAAGCATGATTTCAATAACCTCAACCAATCCTGAATTCAATGTGAATTTCCCTACTCCGATTCCCGTGAAGAAGATAGCACTAGCAAAGTTACGAGTGTATCACAGTTGGCCTAATATTAGGTCGGCACCATTTGGTGGTCAACAACCGAATAATTCCTTGGTATTTGCGTGTAAGAATAAAGAAGACGGGACTCCAGACCTGAACGTTGTTTCGATACCAACTGGGTGTTACCAAATCGAACAAATCAATGCTGAATTACAGCGTAGAATGAAATCCATTACTGGAAAAGAATCGAAAATCGCTATAACGGTTCACGAGCCGACATTATCATCTGCGATTGAGATAAACTATGTCATAGATATCTATCAGAGTTCTATAAGAACAATAATGGGTTGGCCTGAAAATCCACCTCAGACATCTTATCAAATACCCGAACCCAAAAAATTTGATTATATTACCGACAGAATAAAACCTGATAATCCAGTAAAAAGTTATAACGAATACACTAAGTTGAATTTTTTCATTGGAATGATAGAAGATCGCGTTAATAGAAGATACTACACAACTCAACGAGATAAAATCACTGAAAATTTCACAGCGATGAATAATGATTGTTCACTGTTGTTAATATCTCTTAAATCCGGTACTCTCACCCGAGATGAATTTATGAGCGTCGTAGAAACATGTAATAAAGTCATCAATGACATGGAAACATTTCATTCGCAAATTATTCAAGTGGTATTATGTGACAGTAATATATTTATATATATATATATATATATATATATATATATATATATATATATATATATATATATATATATATATATATATATATATATATATACTGCGAGAGACAGACAATCAGACGTACGGGCGGACGGACTGACAGGCGGGCGGGCGGACGGACGGACAGACGGACAGACAGAGAAAGTGATAGAGAGGATCTCAAATGGATTTTATATTGAATTTATAAAATGAGCTGAATAATGTCCAGCTTTTTCGCGCCTTGTCGAACAAACGCTGGATATGATTTAACAACAAGAACGAATAATTTCGTTCATTTTGATAGACGTTGTATCTTTCATTTGCGATGCGTAAAGATAGTCACAAACAAAGTTGAAATAGTAAAAGTATATTATACTTTTGATAACTATAACTCGAAGAATAATTGTCCATCGAAACAATGAACATTTTGACAAAGACAAAACATTTGTCAACAGACAATGTCCAATGCGTTTGATGTCACATTTTTTTTCATACCCTCTGAATAATTCAGGTGCATACACCACAATTAATTTTACTATATGTTCTCTACATATATTTCTCAGTGCTGACCTTTCAACTGTGTGACAATACAAATCATATGTTAATCTAACATACATCTAGAGATGACTTCACGGTGAAGTTCTTATCAGGGTTTTACCGGCATTTTTTTGAGCGGCTGCACTGTAAACAGAACAGCATGTACACAGAACACAGATTTCACTTCCGGATCATCACCAAGGCCTTATTACTCCATGTGCACTGTCGCCAAATTACACACTGACAACCACTCTCTTAGCTCATATTCTCAAGAATAAATAATTACGTTTAAATCCCTACCAAAAATACATCAATAAACCTCTTCTATCACCACCAAAATGAGAGACGAAAAATTGTTCTAAAAATAGACTAGAACTACATTCTTGGGTACTGAACTGGAAATAATAATTGTGATGTGATTCCTGACAGGCCCAACTTTTTGGGCAACTTTTAGTAACACTTGTATATTTGCATGCCACACCTATCTGAACTTTATAAATGAAGACTTTTTGAATTTCCTTGCAAACAAGACATGTGACACCTGTTAGAAAGTGTGTAATGCTGGTGTTCCACAGGGTGCACATGCTGATCCAAGTGCTCTTGAGAAACCAAAACTAAATTTGCTATATCTTCCTTAATACTAGGACTTTTTCAATGCAGTAAAAACCTGATTGTACTACAAGATAATATGAAATAATAAGAAAATATGTTTGAAGTTTAACAATATGGATCAATTAAAAGTTTAATTGAAATTTAAATAAACATTTAAATTTATAAACTAAAATTTATTAAAAAATGAAATATTCATAAACGTTTGAAAACAGAATTTGACAAATTTAAGACATAAAAGTTGACCATTCAATGGTATTTAAAATAAATGGTAGTTTGGGTCTGCATAACTGAGAACATTTTTCCCAGAGGTAGTGAAGTAGCATGACTTATAGTGATTTTGGCAACAAACCGCAATATGCCTGTCCAGGTGCATATAGGTGTACGCACTAAAGAAGCAACAACAGGTGCTATGTTTCATATTTATTGTGTTAGGTATTTAGGCAGTTATTTGTATAACTAATAGTGCACTCAGATTTAAACATCTGATGGGACCACTTCCATGTTTTATAGGAAAATTGCATTACATTTCAGTGTCGATAACTACAAAAAGCGACAATGGGATAGGAAAATACAGTTTCTAGACAGGCTTTACCTTACTAATCAATGATGTTAATCTCTCTCATGAAGATCTAAGCCATGTCTTCGAGGTGCTATATATTAGTGTGGTGATATCATGAACACTTATGGCAGTACACTGCATATGTCCTTATGAAACCTTGCGATCACCACCAGACTACTGGAGAGCTTCCAAGCTGATTCAGCTCTAACACTTTGTTTCAGATACCAGGCTAGACCTGAAAAGATATAAAATGTTTCATTTAAACCTAGAAAACAGTAAGATGTATGTAAATGAAGTTAAAATGTGTTATATATCGTGATTTCCAAATAACATTCAGACTGCAAGCATAGGAAAAAGATATTAAACTTGATAGAGTGACACTCAGAAATGTGAATAGTCATGTATTAAAATAATAAATTCATCCTAAAAGTACATGAGGTTTCTATAAGCATATATGGCCATTTACAGTTAAATAACTAATCAGCTAGACTATGCATCCCAAAATTTAAGGAAATTCTGGGACGGTGAGGTTTGATCATTATTGGAAACATTAGCACATGCCAGTACACAGGAAAGTCAAGCGACAATGTAGTAAAATAAAATACATTACTATAAGCAATCTTATTCATGAGGGAAATAATAATTCTGGATATTGCAAGAGAATACAGCCAAATGTGGCCACACATATCAACTACAGGTACCAATACATCCTATATCATAAACAAAATGTGAAATTCTGATCCCCAAAACTTGTAAACAAGAATGGAAATTTGTGTATGTGGGACATATGCAATGTATTTGTTATGATCAAATGTGCAAACATAATTCAAATGATCTGTTTGAACATTTAAAGTGTATTTTTAAGGGTGTTTGATACCAATTATTAAGTTCAATGGTTCAGTGGAATCAGATATCAGCTGATACTACAATACCGCATCTCTGTCCAAGTACTGAATTGAAATATGAGGAAAAATTGTTCTAAAAATGGACTAGAACTACATTCCTATTGAACATGTCAAGCAGCAAGCTCTCTACAGATTCGACGCAGTCCGGATATACCAAGCACGGATGTTTTATAACTTAGAAGAATGTAATGAAATGTTGTCTTTGCATGATGCTCCGTGAATTCATTTACAACTGTTCTTCTTTTCTTCGTCGACAAAGTGTCGTAATATTAGTCTGATCCCTTTGCCGTCCCCATAGACTTGGACGTCATTGGTACATACCTGCACGTGTCGCTAGTTGTCCCCTCTCATTTCATCGCTGCAGTTAGATGTGTATGGTTTGGTGTGATATACAGAAACATAACTTTATATTGTTGTATAATTTCCGCTTGCTTAAAGTTAAATGTTTCACCCCGATATAGCCTTAACGTCCACATCGTATGGTATTTCCGACACTACTGAATTTACCGTTAAATGACTGCACTTTTTTTTCTCTTAGAAATATTGCTTAAGTAATTGATATTATATTTTGATAATTAAGCATCCACTTTGTAAGAACTAATAGCGACACCCCAATATTATATATTTTTTCGATTGCATATGCTTCCCTTTACATGTGAAATTTCGAAGATGGAATCTGAATTAACACCAACTGAGTTAAAAGCAGGGTTTGTGCCGCGCTTAACCAGCATATATTATCAGCTTTGTTTTAAATTGCAGATTTATACTGTGGTCAGAACCAAATGCTTTTCATACATTGGACACACAAAGGACTGACATCCACTCTACAGTTGTAGCTCTCTCATGTTGCCAGGCTACGAATACATGTCAGACTCGTTGTCCGCGGACCGAGAGACAATGGGCTTTAGTACTTGGGGAATATTTTCGATGAAATTTATCTTCATCTGTACTATTCTCTGATATTTTATATTATCATTTAATATTGTCATTTAAGACAAAATAAGATGGTTCTGCCACATTTCACTTAATGCACTTGGTACTCATTTGTGTGTACCAGCTAATACCGGATATGGATAATGAATAACACATGGCATATTTGGTATATTTTCTATCGAGCACACCAAGGACTGAAACATGCAGTCATTATCTAAGTTCCGTATACAACACTCTTACATTTTGCTGTGATGTTCACACACAATATCTGTCCAATGCCGTTTATTCATTTGTATATACTGTGCATGTTGCATTACAAGTGTGTTTGATTTACGATAGCAGATGATAATGATACCTCCTCTCATGTCAATCATGTTATTTGCTATCAACAGTTGAGATTCTTAGCTTTGAAACAAAAAGTTTGGATTAGTTTATTTCTCCATTTTAAAGACAATATACGTGTCTTGATATTATTGTCCCCTAAATGGTAAGTCTATTTTCAAGTGTGTAGATATTGACTCATTGACGCTATTTAGGAAAATCATATAGCTCTTATTCTCTGGAGAAACACGACTTTATTACGATAATTCTACATACATAGTTTTCAGTATGAATGTTGAAATACAAGGGGAATTGCTCGTATTACACACATGTTCTTTGTATCATTGTTATTGATTGGGAAGCAACACAATACATTTTTAATCTGCGTAACATTTATTTGCAAAGTCAATTAGTTAAAATATTTCCATATCATTTCAATTAAGAAGGGGTAAGATACGTTTATCTACATATAAACTGCATGAAAGCATATATTGCACAGACGCCAATATATTAACATAATGAACGGTTTTTGTTGTGGTGGTTAACGTCCTTTTTCAGCACAAAATAGGGTATGCATGACGGCTAGTATAAATGATGGATGAAGAATCCAGGAAATCAACGGAAAGAACCAACGAGAAGCTGGTTGTCGCACGTAGCTATATTGGCAGCTTCCGACATCCAAACACACGCATACAGATGTAAGCTGGCAGTGATTCGACAACTCAGCTTCTCGGAGCCCCTGGAATGAACGGAGCTCTGTGGATAGGTAGAGCGTTTAGACATATACGTATATGCAACG